>JAHZNE010005835.1:0-11928 GCA_027744055.1 Callyntrura sp. NNG-2020
CCTAATTTGCATTATAAGAACGTGGCTGTCTAATTTGCATAATATGCAAATGAGCACCTAATTTGCATTATAAGAACGTGGCTGTCTAATTTGCATAATATGCAAATGAGAACCTAATTTAAATAATAATAAGGACATGGTCATCTAATTTGCATAATATTATTAATTAATTTAATGTAAACTTTAGGTGTAATTAAAAATTAATTCAACTATACTTTCATGACAGATCATGGCCATATAACATGTTGAATCTCGAAATTAATTTCTGACTACTTAATTATTAAAGGGGCACTTCCCAAGATTGGTGTACCAGTTTATTTAATTAATTGTTGGAAAAAAGAAGTTACTGCAATGAAAGCGTGCAGTTACAAGTACCCTTAAGACTTACCCGCATCAAAACTTTGTGCGACGCACACACTCGTGCAACACACGTTGCTGGAGTCTTGAAACCCAACTTTGAATTGTTTTTTTTACTAAAATCAAAATCGATAACCGCTAAGTATATCTAACCGCTTTTCACGCACAAGATTTAACTTATACTTATTTTACAGCAACCCCACCCCAAAAGATGGATGTAATAAATTGAACCAGTATCCCAACGTTACTTTTACTAAAAATTTTGTGGTTTCAAAATATGGTTTACCAGTCTGTTTTTGGGCTTTCTGTGATTTTTAAATGAGAATTATCTCAGTACTTTAGGCAATGCATATGGATATACTCTGCTCTACATAACCATTACAAAAATGGCTGATGCAGACCAGCCAAATTTAAGGAATAAAAGACAAATTTAATTCCTCAGTATACATATCTTTGTACGGTTATGCTATGCAAGTATATAAAAATGGGAAACAATGGAAGGACAAAACCTAAAAATTCGCATGCTTTTGAAAAGCTACAGTATGAATAATGGGAGCTTTACACAAAACAATATATAATAAATATTGTTAAAATTTCGTTATATTTTGTTACCAAAGCGAAACAATTATTACAACCGGAACAGGGAATAATAACGACCTTGCTTAGCGACAACTCTTTCCTGTTGATGCCCTACCTAGTAATTAATATTACCACGATACCGTACCGTTCGTACTGTGTATACCTATCGTTGTACATGCCCAAATGGTAAGGAGATTGTTATCTTACCTTGCATTTACATTTTTATGTAATCTATAAAATATATTAAAATTGGTTCCTATTTTTTGTTTTCGTACATGTCCATTAGTTTTACATTTATAACTGGCTTTTTTATTTATAACGATAATTTACTGGTTTGATTTTATACATACAAATAATATAAAGTGTTAATTATAATTAATAAGCTATTGAATTGAATGAAATACCAAAATAATTTGTAAGAGAACGGTTAAAATAAATAATTAATAGTTTAACAATTAATAAGATGAAACCGGGGATTGCATAGTTTACTGTAAATCATTTACATATGGAATCAAGGGTTGAAGTAATGACTATGCTTATTCTAATCATGGCTACTGACAATGAGTTCGAGGGAGAAGACAATCATATTAAAGTGGCTTGACGGTGGTCTACCTTGTAGAAAAACGTCTTCCTGGCAGAAGTTGACAAACGGGAGGGTGCTCAGTATATACTATATACTGCGCTCTCCTGTGTGCACTCATGAAAAATATGACATTGAATGCAAACTGAATAGAAGTATTCCCCAGGATAACTGAATATGTATATTCAGTTATCCTGAGTGTTCCCGTACTTTTAATTAGTTGGTTAAACGGCCGCATGTACTTATCTTCTCCATCTCCTGCTACTGGGTCAAATATGCTCTTAAAATAAAAACTTTTCCGTTTCACTATCCTGTTCCTCCTCCTTCGCCTTATTATAATTCATTTGAAAAGAACAGTATGAATCGAGATCCTTCTGCGGATTCCAAAAAATCTCCCGATATTAAAAGCAAGATGAGTCAAATATCATGCTACTGCTACACTCCTATAGTGTGAACCGATAGACAAAAAAGTCTGTGACTTACAATATTTTTCACAGTGGTACAAATCAAAACTAATGTTATGCTACAACAGTACGTAGTAAGAGCTCTCACGACACGGCTCTGGACAAATCAGCATTAATGCGAAAATGCGAAACCATAAGCAAAATGTCGAAATAGTAAATGTGGTCTTTTAAAGGTTCACTGAATGCTGTAAATGACCAAGTGTTCAAAAAATTTAACTTCTTTTTAGGGAGTTTAACATGGCAAAATGACAATGACAAAAGGGACCCCTCATTCAAATTTTGATTTCTGCCAATTTGGCAAACGGCAATTCTTACCTATTTTATAAACATTAGAATACAGCTGAGGGATAGGCAAACTGAGAATTTGGAAAATGTGAACATGGGCGCTTCTGTCGCTGCAGTCTTTCCACGTTAAACTCACAGATAAATGAAAAAAATGAGTGGAAGTTGATTTATTTTTTTTATATATTCGTTATATCTTCCCATTATCCATGTAGTCCAGACGTTTATGATAAATGTTTATAATGTTATAACATAATGAGAAGATAAGTAATATATGAATTAGAAGCAATTCTGAAAGAATTCGGTTCAGGTGTTCTCTCCTTAGCTTAATGTATACAGAGATGAAGGAATGTAATGTAAACTGAATGGAAAAGTGTCCCATATTTTTAATGTAGTTTTCAAATTAGTTTTTTGACCAACCGCACTTGCCTCCGTCAACGACCATTACTCTGCTCGTTTTGTAACGACTATAAAAATAATAAAATAACAGTTCGCGATCATTAAAAAATTTCCCCAACAAAAATTCATGGCAATGACAGGTGCTGTCTGCCATGAGATCCGCCACTCATAACGTTTAAAGGGAGGCGGGGCCTGGTTCAAGCGTTACATCAAAGTTGTCATTTACCCCATGTATCCCAAAGATAGTAACGTGGGGGAGGGGGTTAGGTCCCGAAAATGTGAGACCTAAACGATTCCAAAAATTTTAAATGAACCGTGCCTAGTCGATTAGTCGATTTTTTAAAGTAGGCGACACCTCTTTCTCGTAAGCGGTACACTCCGTACAATTGAATCTCCTTGGTTGCACTGGGTTACCAATTACCAGGTGCTGAATTTTAGTAAAATTATTTTACATTCAACATTGGATTCTAAAAGTTATGTTATGCATTCTCTCCCATGAAATCAATTGTTGAGGAATAGGAAGTGAGATTCCTTTCGCAAGCTCCCAGATTATATCCATGGGGAAGTTTTGCTGTCATCTGTCATATTTAGAAGGTTATCTGACATGACATTAGGTGGTAGAAGGAGATCCGATCTATTCTGAAAGTATAGTCATACGACGGAATGCTATAATCTCCCTTTTCATAGTTAGAGTTTCAAATATTGTAGAATGACATTTGCACCTTCACTAATAATCGTAAGAAGAAAATCATAAAACCTCATATTTGAAGTCTCCTTCAAACCATAGAAATTATAAGGGAGATTATAGCAGTCGGCCGATAGACTATATGAAAATTAATATATGACCCGTGGTTATGAAGTGTAATGATTGATAGAGTTATTTGTAATTTTTTTCATATCTTTACATGATTTCCTCTATTCTTATTCACCATCACCAAACTGCATTGTCTCTTAGCATTCACCTTGTTCCTAACATAAGTTCACCTTTGTGTATAATTTAGTTACGAGTTACTAACAATAGAGATGCAATATTCCACAATTTTTATTTCCAAATTCTTTAGTCGAGTGGAGAGTCGATGAAGTCCTTGTGCTAATAATGGTATGATGATATGATGAACAAGCGAAGCGGGAGAGAGAACATCTGTCTATACTGTTGATAGTTTGTCTTTTAGGCAAATAAAGTGTTTGGTATTTTTGGGAGCTGTGTTTTGGTCGATGAAAATAATTCATGGACCAAATTAGTTCATGAATTATATAGATGAAATCAGTTATATGTTTGTTACTTTTTGTTGGGAAATCATCTAGTTATCTATACTATACGTCACACGTGTTTGGTGACATGATATTTTTATCAAAATATTGGTAATTTTGGAGAGAATCTATTTGCAATTTAGTGCTTGTTAGACATTATTTCTTAAATGTCTAATTTGTCAAACATTTCCTAAAGAGGACATTACTAAAATAGAGGTGGTATTGCATTGTAATTAAAAACGTAGACACTAATAGAGTTGATAATGATTAACGTCAATCGCTAATCGTATGACTGACGATCGATACCATAAAATAAAGATTGTTTAATAGTTGATAGTGATTTTTTTACTGTCAAGTGGCAACAGCTACAGGCATACATCAAGATTATAGTGTATAGTAATTGTGCACGTGCACGTATTTTCATTCATAATCAACAAGAGACCATCATCGTTTAAAAACTACTTTCTACTTGATATTGGTATTATGGCGTCCCCGAGTTCTGCATCTGAGTTGTTTCAGAACGTAGCTGGTCAATCGAAAGAAATGCAGAGACGATCGTTGTCATCATCGTCGTCGTTGCCGACAAAAACGGCCGACATTCCTCCCGATGTAGCATTAAGGTTATTTAAAGAGGGTGCTACATTTGTGTTTTTAAATGTACCTATTGGAACAGAAATTGGAATTGATATGCAGAGTTGGAATGCGGGAGAGAAGTTTCGTGGAATTAAAATGATTCCGCCAGGATTACATTTTTTGTATTTCAGGTATTTGTATTTCATTAAAACTTTTTGTGGCATTTATACTGTTATAAAAAATATTTACAAAACTGTTGATCACAGCGTTATAGAAAGTTGCATTTGTTTTTTTTTGTTTTAGTACCGTTAGTAAAGATCACCAGAATATTTCACCTAGGACAGGATTTTTCCACTTTTTTCACAAGCAAGAGATGATTGTTCGGAAATACGACATACAAACTGAAGTTTTAAGCACTGATGTGTGCACCAATGAAGAGAAAGATAAACTTCAATCACATATGGAAGATATGGATCGTTTTCTAGGTGCATATCCGTATGAAATGTGGAGAAAATGGATCTCATTGACAAATCGCATTACTCGTAAGTTAATTAAATTATTTGATGTTGTTACTTAAAAAATTGCAGGGGAAAAATACGTGCATGCATCATGCGTACCTGCAATTGTTTTTCTTGATTGCTTATAGAATATGCTTAGTCATATCTTTGATGAATAAAATTCTTTAAAATATAGCAAATAGTTGGAATTTATATGTAAACATTTCTTTATTGCAGCTGACACATTAGAAAAGTTTAATCCACCGAGTGGAATGATACTATCTGCACCAGAATTAGTCCTTGATGAGGACCAAACCACCTCAAAATCTTCCAAACCAAGGGAAAAAATGACAAAGTTGGAAAAAGCTGAAGATGACATGCCAAAAATGACAGAAACGGTGCAGTCTAAAATTAGATATAGTAATATTTCACAAGAAAATTATCCATCAGGATCTACACCGGCTCAAATTACAAAGTGCCAAATGGACAAAACTTGGAAACTGGAGCGTGTATTGGAAAATTTTATCAGACCAGAAGATATACTGGCGGAGATACAATATACATTTGTAAATTTTCTCGTGGGTCAAAGTTATTCCTCATTTGAACATTGGAAAAATTTGGTTCAGCTAATATGCCTGAGCGATGATGCTATAATCAAGTATCCTAAACTGTATGCGGAATTTGTGTCTGATTTGTATTTTCAAATCTGTGAAGTTCCTGAGGACTTTTTTGTCGATATTGTGACATGTAACAACTTTTTGTTTAACTGCTTGCAAAAAATGTTCCAAAATATTAGAGATCAAGACAAGGCTGAGATGAAACTGAAAAATAAGGTGGCTAGATTTTCTGCGTTCCTCACTTCCAAATTTGGGTGGGATTTCGAAGAACTGTACGACGATGCCCCAACTATTGTTGATGATGCAGATGCACATGTTAGCACAAACGAATGAGAAATAAAATCATGTTATCTGTTCTTGAGATAAAATCGAAGTTTTAATAATTAAATAATTTTTCGTGCATTACGTATATTAATGACAACTGACATGCGTCCCCAAAAGACCAAATATTTGTGTAAAGTTACAATTTAGTCTATGCTTTCATTTATTTTGGAGAACTACAAATTGTTTCTGACTGCGAAAAAATGCGAAATTGTAATTTAAGACACAAATAATCATATGCACAGCACATGTTTTAAATCTATCAGAAACGTTTCTTTGTGTATACACAAATTATTGCGTTTCCACATACACTGTACTAGTACAAGTTTTCATTCCCTGCCCAACACCACTCCTGGAAAAAAGCAAACCCAAATTTGTCTTTAAATGTGAGAAGGGTTTAAGTCAGTTATATGTACCGTCACCAGAGATGGTCAGGGCTTCCCGCAAGCGAATTGCAGGAAGCCACTGACAGCCCGGATGCCCAATTGGGTCTCCGGAAGCCTCAGTACATCTGTTTCAACCTTAAATTAGCCAACCTGATCGTATAATGACTTTTCTAACGTCGCTGCAACTTGAAGACAATTCGGTGGCATCTTCCCAATCTTTCGCTAGACGAGATAAAAAGTCGAAATCACCACCTGGGCTATCCTCCGTATATTCCGTCGATGAACTAGGTTTGTAAAAACCCACCCCTGACATAGATATAAATACCTTGGGTTTATTTTCTGCTGCTTTAATCGCCGCTGCAAGACTTTTCGTTGTGATAACTCTACTAGCCCAAACATTTTGCTGGAAGCCAGGAGTCCACCTCCTCGTAACATCAAAAACATTTTGTCCGGCCATACTTACAACAGCAGCACAATTGTCTGGAAGTCCCTTTTTCTCAAGTTCGGTCTGAAAAAATACAAAACTGACACTACAAATTCGGTACCAGAGACTGTGGACTATCATACCTGTGCAAAGGCAACACTTACCCAGCTCATATTAAGAGGACCTGGTCTTCTAGACACAATCCGAACTCCATAACCATGATGTTTCAGGGCTTTTACTAGTGCTGATCCAATGAACCCCGTACCTCCACCTAAAACCAAAAACAGTAAAAATCGTATTATTGTTACGTATTTTCCAATGACCTTCTCTTGTTCAAACTATTATTACATTAAATGTAATACATTTTATTATTATTATTGTTA
This sequence comes from Callyntrura sp. NNG-2020, assembly GCA_027744055.1. Classification (NCBI taxonomy): domain Eukaryota; kingdom Metazoa; phylum Arthropoda; class Collembola; order Entomobryomorpha; family Paronellidae; genus Callyntrura; species Callyntrura sp. NNG-2020. Next base: position 7,114 of record JAHZNE010005835.1, read on the forward strand.
ATTTCTTGATTTGGGACAAGTCATATAAGCAATTACCTATCAGGACAGTTTTACCGTGAACTGTAGCCATTATTTTTTTCTTTATTTACGTAGTAGTTCGGATCACAAAAAACAACTCATTGATGGTCATTCACCATTTACAACATTTTTTTTGCAATCGTGACAAAAAATAGGAAACCGGAGAAAAAGGTGTCTCTCATGCGATTTTATCACAAGAGAATTTCCCAGTTATTCTAGTTACAAATCATTTATTTTTATTCGTTCAAAAAGCCATATAACGTGCTCAAAAGACAGTTTCACGTTACATTTCCATACACTTTAAATGCATGTCCATTTAACTTTGGTGTGACTACCAATGTATTTGTGAATGCGTTTTTTCTAATCTAATGCACACATCACTGGTCGTTTCTGGACAATTTTGTTTTGTGAAAAAGTAAAGTAAGAACACTTTTGTGTTTTATTTACAATTTCATCTTCACTTCTTCACTCCTGCGTACAACACCTGTTTATGGATAAACATAATATCCATATCACGCATAGCTAGGGTGACTCCAACGTGTGATCTGTGAGTTTGTGGTGAGTGCAGTGTGATAATGGCTGCTGGCTGACTTGACTAAATACTAGCTGCAAAAACAAAATAGTCTATCTATATACACTATATTGCATAAATGCATTGTGTTTTATATTTTAGCATAGCGGATAAATATGTATATCTAAAAACTCTGATTTTAGTGTCGGCATTTTTACTTTGGCTGTGTATTTGTTGTTTTTCGTTTTTCAATCCTTGGCCATCTGACTTTACCATCGAGTATCAATGATCAAGTCTCCAGCACATCGGTCTCCTCAGTCCACACTCCACACAATACTGGCTGAATACTGTTGCGTAAGCAAGCAGCTATTACAAACTACAATTCACACATGTGGGAGCGCACGTTAATATTTACGTGGTATTTGAGTTCTTGTATAAATTTCCTTCTCATCATCACTTATCATCATTAATCATTAATTATCACATTAGTTTACCTCTTTTAACGCACAATGTGACATCGATGCCCGAATACTAACTGAGTTCAAATGTTTAACAGAAACTTGAGATGAATTGATTACAAGACTTATTGCAAGACAAAGAAAATTTTGCAAACCAAAACTAAACTATTAGCATCTTGGAGTATGTATTGGACTAATTAATATTCCGGTAGCAGACAAAAATTCTATCCTAATCACCGCACCGGTGCCTTTTTGGAGCGACGTAATACTTTTTATAGCACAGTAAAGATGAGTGACCAAGATGTAGAAGAGGAAAAAGTTGTTTGTGAGGTATGAACGCTGTTACAATTACAACATTTATATGTTCTTCTGATTTAAAAACTAAATTTGACATGGATTTACTTGAACGTTCCAGATTCCTGTGTACTTATCCAAGACCATGTCTAAAAAACTTTATCTGGTCCAATATCCTCAGCGACCTGCCACTATTCCAGTGAAAGGAGCTGAAATTTTAGAGGTGCTTTCAAGCTTAAATTTTATCATCGTTTCGCAACTCAAGCGATTATGTATTATCGTTTTTACACGTTTTGTATTGTCGGCGATGTAATTGTACATTGTACCCGTAAATAGAAATACGCATTTTTCCACTATTGCAGTCTAAAATGAAGCCAACTATGAACAAGTTCCAACTGACTTTAGGACTGGATACTGATTCTGAGTATTATGATGAATTTCATGGAGAACTGTTAGCTGAAGCGGCGGAAGGATTGGGGCTAAATGAAGATGAATACATACCGTAAATTTATATAATATGTATTTTATTTAGAGTTTTGTTTTACATTACTACTGGTAAAATTACTTATTTTATAATTCAAATAATATGAGGACTCATATGTCTTGTTGTGTTGTACGATTTTGATATAGTGACACAAGAAAGAAAATAGATAAAACTGTCCTGGAATCAACTTGTCATCCAAAACTTACTAGTTCTACCAGATATGTGGCAGGCATAATAAAAAATGGTGCCGTTCATTTAACACCTTTAAAATCAATTGTTCAGATGAAGCCAACACTGCCATTTTTAAATAAGGCTGATAAAGCTAGATCTAAGCACGGTCAGTTGTGGCAAACAATGCACCTTTTAACCAGATTTCCATTTTCACTTCAATGTACTGTCAAATGTACTGCTATAATCTAAAATAATGCTAACTAAGATAATACCGTATTTGCAGAAAACGCAGCCGGCGCTGAGTCCGAAGATGATGGAGATGAGGAAGCTCATAAAGTGACCGTAAAATTTAAAAGAAACCAAATGGATCCCAATAAACCATCTACGACCAATAAATCTTCATTCACAGCAAGAAAAAAGGAGGATGAAGAACCGTGGATACCTATGGAGTACACAGATGCTCCAAATGACATTATGAGCCAACTGTGCACTTCAAACACAGACATTGATGAGCAAATGTATGTACTTACACAGAAGGATTATCTTGTCAAACTCTTTCCTAGACACATTGAGACTGTGATAGACGGATCTGATAAGGCTAAAGTCAAAATTTCGTCTGCTCCTCAAAAAATTAATGTGCAGAATATGAGAGACATGCCCCTAGCGGATCAACTAAAGGTTCTGATATTGAACGGTAGGAAACTCAAAATAGCCCTTCTGCTTATATATATTGATGGAACAATACACACCAGTTAGGCTTAATCATGATTAAATGTTTTTTTAGGAAAAGTAATGCGATATGATCAAATAATGGAATTCCTTAGAACCAGACTGCGACAAAACATCGATGAGACGAATCTTTTACGGACTATTCAAACTGTTGCCGTTTTGGTGCAGGGTTGCTGGGTAGCACGAAGTGAAGTGGTCTACCCTGATGACTACAAGTCCAACGCAAATGGCGTGGCAGGCTCGATAATGCAAGCAGCAAGGGATACCATAGTAAGTTTTAGTTTAGAAATAATTATTTATAGTTAGTCCAAATTCCAGCGTTGAATGTAATACTTTAGCTATTGAGCTAGACATGGAAATGTGCAAATAGCAAAAAATAAATTCTACCGGCTACTTAGGTTTCATATTTTCCATTTGCATTTTTGCGACATAGACCCAATTTCATAAAAATGACAGGCTGACAATTTGACAAATTTTTCAGCTAGTCACTGCTGGTTACCCATACATTTAAATGGACGAATTTTTGACAAGACTGTCAACTTGTCGGAGTCGGACTTCTAATTTTATGAAATGGGATCATGGTATTCTTGGCATTGCATAAAACATGAACATTTCTACAATGTCTAGCAGTTATAGAGTATAGCTAAAAGTGTTATAGATAGCTAATAAAGTCTATAAGAACACGATAAAATACAATGCGCTGTAGTGAATGGCACACACATTGACATGGTGTCACGACCCACTACTGCTTTGTAAACATTGCATTAGCTCTACAGAGCGTTGGTAGGGTCAGGGCCAAAGTCAACGGTGTGGTCATTGTAGGCTGCATTAGCTATGCCGAAACACTTCGAGGGATCATGAACGAGATATGATGTCGAAGGAGCATTTTTATTTAAAAACTGTTGTTATTATTACTGCTGTGCTCATATTTTAAATCTCCTAAATGGCCTATCGGAAGCTAGCTAACGAGAGGAAAACACTACTCGAAACGAACACTAAATTAAATTGTTTGTTTCGATGCAATGCCTTCCTCGTGTCGTTGAATACCAAATTAAAACATTTTTTTTTCTTTCAGTTGAGTTTTTACACTGAACAACGTTTTGTGGAAAGACTAAAACTTCTGTCCATCTTACACCTTCCTAATGAAGAGCTTACGGAAATCCTCAACGGCTTTGCGAAACGAGTTGTAAAGAAGGGCTGGGAATTTTTATTACCATACGATCATTCTTTCGTCGCTAGACACCCAGATGTTGTTCAACGCCAAGGTATGATTTGGGACGTCAAGAATCAGCATAGAAAGAGAAAAATATCCGAAAGCGGTAAAGAGAGTTCACCTTCTCTAAAGCCACCCTCCAGGTCGCCGCCTAGGCGACGCCATTCGAGAACTATGTCATACTCTTCAGATAATGATAGTGGTACAGAATCAGAAAGTCGAGGGAGACGAGCATCCGGAGGTTCCAATAGTGGGCGACAAAGACGCCCTAGTGCAAGATCTGGAACAGAGCCAACTTTACTTGGAGTGCCTTCCAAAGTGGAAAGTTAGCACAGGAAAATGAAATTTAATTGTGGGATACTAAACGGATTTGCATTTTATGATTGTTTAAATAAATTATTTATAAACAATTTTGCTAAATATATGTGTAAAACGAGAACTAAATTTTTATTATCATTCAAGAGTTAAATCATTTTAACTACTCATAGTTCAACAAATTTTCTTGAACATGTACGTTATCCTTTACTTTTCCAGTTGCACGCCTTTTACGTTTAGGCCGTTGTTTACTAGCGCCTGCCGCTCGTTTGGTTGGTGGCGAATTATTAGTATCTAATACATCTTCATTAAACACTGACAAACCTCTATTTTTCAAGTACGTTTTGACATGACTCATTTCCTTGTTACAGACATCTACTTTTCGCCACAACTCAATAAAGCGGTTATCCACATATGGTTGTTCCAGCTGGGAAGCTTTATAAAATAAGACTTGCTTTTTATCCAGACGTGTAATGCTGATAATTTTGTTTTCAGTTACAAGGTTCTATAAAAATCAAAAAATGCAAAAATTACCATGTGCGATAAGAGGAAAAATTTTGACCCCCAATTTTTTTCACTAGTATTAAAGAGCACATAAAAACACACATTTTGGCGTTCGAAC
>JAHZNE010005836.1:0-10301 GCA_027744055.1 Callyntrura sp. NNG-2020
TTTGTGTTGGTTACCGAGGATTTTGTTATTTTTTTTGGAGGTTCTGTGGAAAATTTCAGAATGGCCGCCCATTTGCAAAGATAATACTGTCAATAATAAAACTTCCAGGAAGAGTAGAAATATGGAGGGGGTAAGGTAATAAGGCAGGGGTCGGGTGGTGGTTGGTCGAAGTCAAACGAAAGGAAGAGGAATGACATAACATATTACCATAATCTTACCATAACCATACACCATACACTTTCAACCGTAGCATTTTCTAAAAAACTAGGTGGGCTTTTCACTTTGACGGTAACGTTTATGTGACGTAAATAAATAATACTAATGAAACGTTACAAAACGTATTAGGAAACGAGAATCTGTGTGATTTACCAAAGCACCCTTACCTTGCATTATGCACGTGAACTAGAACATTCAACTGACAACGGACTGATGTTTGAGTTAGTTAAAAATTAAGATAGAGCTTTGTAATGTAATGTAATTTAGCTAGTTTTTCCAGCTTGTAAATCCAGCAAAGTCATGCTGACTCAGCAATTTTGTTGAATTGGGCAAATAAAAAATACCGGTGATCGATCGTGTCTACGAACGACATTACACTATACACAAATACACGAATACATCCCATAGAGCTCGTGCAGTTGGGACCAGGGGGAGGCCCCAAAGATTAAGCCATTTAATATTAAAGGATAGGGAGGGGGTTGGACCTTAATGCATTTACAGGGTAATAATGTGCCCGTAGTCCCAACCTACAAAATTAGTCCTAATTGCCTAACATCTCAATCTCAACGATGAATATCATCCATCATCTTTTTTAAAAGTATTTTTTAATCATACGACTACGAGTCATAGCATATTCCATCAAAGATAAAACAACGTATTTTGGAACGTTTTGGTTTGGAAATTGACACACTTTATAAACGTATAAAGTGTAAGACTTTACACAGGTAATTCAGCATAATGTAATGACTGCCAAAAGATAAAAATTCACTGCGGCGTGTGTAAGATAAGCAGGAGGGGTATAGGGGATGAAGAATCGTCGACAAAAAGTGAGAAAGCAGTACAGTACACCTAACTAACCCTTCACGTCACGGGAAAAGCTGTAAAATTGAATGCTTTGTGATGTACAAGTAATTTGAAATACTTCTATTTAAGTTCTAACACGTTGCACTGTTGCACATGTCATGTCATGTCATTTGACATGACATATCATTCATTATCAATTATCATCATCAATGATCTCATTTTGTTTCATTCTCTAAACAAAAGAAAAATCCATTCGTGATATAGTTATGGTTTTAGATTCCAAGATTCTATATCAGATCAGAACGACAACAATTGTCATTACTCTCATTACTGCCAAACTCCCTTACTATTAATTAGGTGATTGGTCATTGCACGGATATTTCACTCCGTCAACACTAATTTTGTTTTCGTCGAACGTAACAACGTTCAACTTTGGTGTCCGTGGATGAGTTCAAACATGAAACGCATCCTTGCACGTATATGTAACACTGGCAAAAGGGAAAAAGGGGAAAATAAAATGCATTGCTACTTGAACCCGCCTGCGCCTCATTCGGATGTGCCGTTTTTAGCTCATGAGAAAAATGTTCGAGACAGTGAACTGGCACTACGCAAGGCTGCTCAAATTATTCTTTTGAACTTTGAGGCGATGATTAATTGTAATATGACAGTACATTTTTATATATACCTACAGTTAGGTTTTGTATTGTTTTTATATGTGGGGGAGGGAGAGAGGCTAGTTTATGTAAGTAAGTTTCTTTCAATAGTTCTGCCTTTTGTGTCGTTGCGTTTGTATTGTATTGAACGCATAAGTACATATTTCAAATATACGATTCTTACTTGAAATTCACATCACAGCACAAGCACAGACAGCGCTTTGCAAAGCTTATTTACCTGCAGCGGCAAATGTACTAGATGAATAGAAGAACAGAACATCTGTATGGGTCAGCTTCTGGCTTGTCAAATTCAAAACAAAAGGCTTTTTTGACTTGAAATATGTACGTACATATATGAAATCACACACAAACAAAAACAATCAAACAATGTATGTCTCAGAAAGTTTACTCGACTTGCGTTGTAGTTGTGAGTAGAATTGGATTTAAAAATCAATCTGTGTAAAATTAAATTGATAATTTGATTTGTAGTATAAATAGTGCAAGACACTGAATGTTGAATGTGTGAAGTAACGTATGTGCTATGCAATGTCAGTGTATGCTATTATTTCTTGCGTGCGCTGATATTGTGAAAATGTTATCGAAAACGACAATTACAATGTATAGTTAATTTTAGATGGCGTACTATAATTAATTATTCAAGACGGTTTTGTCACGTGAAGGAAGTGACGACAATGACGAGAATAATATTAAACCCTGAAAGTATTTATAAACGATTTCTATAAAACGCCATAATTTTTTTTAAAGCATTATAATTTTAATCACTTCGCACGTGAATACTGAATTACACATACTGACTCACCCACCAGTTGACAATCAACCTCGTTTTATTGTTGTGTTGTTAGATAGATTACTACCGACTTAAAATGGTTGGCGTTTTTGTTCAACAACACTTTTTACCTTTCTACTCAGAAACGTACATTAATTCAAAACCATATCTAGCGTTAAAAGCAGAATCACAGTATAAACAGCAGCAAAAACATGGAAAGCTGGAAGAATTCAGCAATAAAGGAAAAATCAGCGGTCTAGGGGAGCTGATTAAGAAATCAATAAAAAGTGATCAGGGAAACACTACCATTGCTGAAGTACAGGTTGGTCGGTTTGCCTCTTATTTCCAAATTCCACGCACATGCACAATCGATGTTATGTAGAAAACAACGCTTCCGTCATCCGTGCAGCTGCGGAAGCTTCCAAAATGTACCAATGCACTACTAGCACATGTCTTACCTCGGCCATCAAACTGATTTTTTGTTGTTTGTCACTTGCAGGAGTTGTTGCAAGAATCCAAAATATTAAACCTGAAATGGCGAAACCCAGAGAAGGTTACCGTTATTTTATCTGACGGGACAATTATATACATCTGGATAAAAAATGCGTTTACCAATGAGTACTATTGTGATGTCGATAGATTTTTTAAATTCACTGAGCCTGTGTCCGATGGTAAGTTAGTGTGCTCATACATAATACATGCATTACTTAGCTCGATTTACATAATCGAATCGTGTTAGTCATGTTAGTTGTTTTTGGTTAACAGTTAATGAATAAATGAAATGTTACTTCATGCATGTTATAGTTAACTAACAAGCACAACGCACAAGATAGTGCGATAATTAAACAAGCATGCATTATTACTCTCCGCTCGCTACTTTGTTGTGAATGATATTTTGCTGATGTGCCTTGTCTTTTACATGCACGCTCGTGTAGTTTGTGTTTTGTGTTGGCAGAACTTTTAATTTAATTTCCATCCCTATTAAATCGTTTTCATGGTCATGATGCCACTTTGAAATGTCCCGTTTATTACTTTATTTAATGAATTACTCATAATATTAAGTGAAAAAATTAATGCAATGAAAATTATTAGCAATGAATGTATAATTTTTTCTTTTATTGCAGTGGCTTACAGTGATCAGTATGTATTATTTTTGTTTGGTGACAACCGCTTGCTATTATTAAGGTTAAATCCTTTAAATATTTATTTCAATTACGCCGCTTTACGTTCGTTTTTGTGCTTTTCGCGTTTATATAATGTTTCATTATAAGAGAAACACGCATATGTACTGAACTTTTAAATATGGAACTGGGTGCAAGGAGATAGAGATAACGGATAGCCCTTATACACAAATTTACTTGCATAATTTCAGAAAACTACACAGTCCCAATGGAACAAGTTCTGCTGGTCAAAGTGGTTCGCAAAAAAGTGATTTTCTAAACACTGAAGTTACGGTAAATACTTACGCTGAACTCATTCCAAATGTTGTTGCTAGAAGGTTCGAGAAAAAATTAGCAATCAATGACAAATCTACACAAGTGAGTTATATATTATTTATTCCTATAATCGAATAAACGAGGTTCGACGTATTTCACACGTGTACTCGTATTATGTAAAAGTGCACATGATATGGTGGTCGGGTTCGAAAGACGACGTTTTTCCTTGGAGCCCTAAACCAGAACAAAGAGCTAACATTCTCATTTTTACATTGGAACAGTTAGAAAATACAAAATAATCATATTTTTAAACAAACATTTTACAGAAACATTGCAAGTAAGTAACATTGTATATTAACTTCACAGGGCTGACCCAGTGTTAATTTCCCATCATAAAACTGACAACAAATTACTGGAGACTGGGTTTGTTCCTAACAGTGAAGGTGGAGCCTACACTTTAGAACTTTGCTGTGATCAACAGGTAAAAGGAACGCTGCTTGCTATTTTCACGGTGTTCCCAATATGCTAGAAAAACGCGTCTAAAACGCATTCCGTCTAGATGTTTTCATGTTTATGAAATACGTATTTGTAGGGAAATATTATCGTCAACGAAGTAGTATACCAAATACAACCAGACAAATTTTTGGCAGTTTGTGAAACTGCAATTCCTTTACAAAGTGAACTCAAGTGTTTTGCGTACGACGACGCAAAAGAAAAGCTTGCGTTGGGATGTTGCGATTCCAGTATAGTTGTGTATTCCCAGGAGGGAAAGGTTACTCATTATACTAAAGCTGCTTTTGTAAGTGAATATAAACTCATACATGTAAATTTTATTATTTACAAATTCACATCAATTTAAATTATTGAAACATTCATTTATAGATACCAGTTCAGGTTAGCTGGCACAACGATTCCTTTCTAGTTTTCGCCGTCGGTGATCGTGGGCAGTATCAAATATTTGATATTGCATTGAGCCCTTTACTTCTTCTGGATAATTTTACTTCAATGCCATCTTTAACGATGGAACTTGTGTATGTAAAAATACAAATAAAGTTTCAAGTGGTGAAATCAGACCTTTAGTAGAGTATACTGGATAATATGACAATGCTTGTTTTAAAACAATTAACCTTTAGGCCCAGCTTTTCTATTGAACGTATATGTTGGTCGCCTATCCAGGAAGTGACGTCAGAAAGTCGGCTTTTAATTCGATTTGAATCGTAAGACAAGTTACAATACAACTTAAACCATGGAATTACATAATCGTTTTTTACATTTATGCTATTTTTGCATTAGTGGGACTTTGGCGATTCTGCGTTTGGCTATTGGTCGTATGAAGTTAACTGATTTGGCAAACTTCCACTTAACCCATGGACATTACAAGGAAGCAATTAAAGCACTCAAATACGTATATTGGAGTTCTGATGATTGTTTGTATGTCATGTTTAATATCTACAACTTTTTGATGCGCCAAATTCCATCAGAGGATATAGAAAGTAAATAGATAATTAACTGATGTACTCATTTCTATTCTGAAACGCCTATATATATTGTGTCTAGTCGTATGTCGTATAGGTATATAAAAATACATTCTCAATTGTTTTAGGTAATTTTGAACTTCTACTTGCAACGTATTTTGTGCCGAGTGTGCCCTTTGATGAAAAGGTGCGTCGAAGGCATGGTAAACCCATGCGAATACTGGCACGACGTTTTTTTATGTGGCTTTTGAAAGTAAGGAAATATCCTCGAGCCCTGCAGGTACAAAGCACACTGCGTCCATGTCCATTGCATGGACGTATTGAATTAGGGTAAAAAAACAATGTTTTTTGCTCCAACACAAAGCTTCGCATATACCCCATTAGAATTTTCATTCGTTTTAATTTTCTCTACAGATCGCTGTTAGTTTGGGTGAAGATAAATTGCTGAAAAAGCTTCACGAAGTAGCAAACGCCAATGGCGATAATACGGTAGCCACTGAAGCAGCATATCGCATGATGGCAAGAAAGTCAAAGTGCTCTACGTCCTCATCTGGAAGTGCAAGTGAGTTAGCTAAACATTAAGAATGAAAATAGCAAAATGAAAATAGTCGTTTATATTAATTCCAATTTTAAAAGGATCGTCGTCACCATCTGGAAGCACTTGTTCATGTCATTCGTCATCTTCAGGGAGCGAAATGTTTCTGGTATACTGAACACCGACACCGACAGTTCAAAATAAACAATTAGATTTCATTTAAAATAAACTGAAAAAATATTCATAGTTTGTGTACTATAGTTTTGATCACTCATTTATGTGGATATTGTTTTAGAACGAATCACAACCGGTAACTGTTAGCATACCAAAAGGGGAAGTATTTGTTTTACGACCACCATCTCCATATGGAAACCCTTGCTCCAGTTCCAGTGAAACTGCGTTTGATTCCCAGTTCAGACACGTTGATACGTCACAAAGTGGGGAGCACATTGGGGATGAAATTCGATCAAGTGCTGTACCAGATAATGATAGGCCAAATGCTGAGCATATACAAGTGGTTCATTTAGGACCAGTGTAATGTAAATGTGTAATAAACAGGTTTTTGAGATTTATGAACTTGTACTTTATTTTCATTGCATAAAAATTCATTCTTTAATTTAAGTAGTTCTAAAGTAGATCGTTTTTGTGCGGCAACGGCACAGAATGCAATACTTGTATAAAAATAGAGTACATTAATTTAATTGTTGCCAATCTAGACGCTTCACATTTACGTCATTAACTTGAAAATTACTTTACATTTTTACATTTAAATTTATATTAAATACAATTTCATTTATAAGTTTGCACTTCTACGGAAATATATGAGGAAACACGAATTAAGGAATGGTGACTGGTAGAAGATAAGTGTAACAATTTGGTTTAGTACTGAGGTTCAAATAAAGCACTCAATAATGCACTTTGAAGATCCTAATATAAACATTAGTTGCAAAATTGTTGCTTAAAACACACAGAGCTTCTTGAACACATTTACTTATGAGTTATGACTATTTCCCCCTTCCTCATATTAACATAATATAACATTAATCAAAATTCTTAAGATAAGAGAAATACATAACAAACTTTTGAAATACTTGGAAATTTAGAAAAAACGAATAAGACTAAAAAATGTGAACTGATTTCAGTAAACAATCTTATATAACAACAAAAATTAATTTATCAGATCCGGTAATATCCTATGTTAGGATTTGAGTCTTCATATAAGCTAAGCTCCTGTGCCAGTAGCCCAATTGCTATTTGAAAGTTAACCAACCTCACATTAGTTACAAGTTCTGAAAGACTTCTTATTGATAATGATAGTGTGTGCGTGTTGTCTAGTGCTTATATTCATTTAAAGCTTACCCGATAGCTGTGTCATCATAGTTCTTTTTCGACTTCCGTTTTGACGCTGGTGTAGGACCGTCATCTTTACGACGTCTTTTTCCGGTTGACTTCTGGGGCGCGGGCGGAACCGGTTGAAAGAGTGTAAGTTCGGAATTTACCGGAGACGGCTCTCTAAAGAAAAAACCAATTCATGACGTTTGTTTCTACCTAAATACATATTATAAATTATTGCAGTGTTTAGATATTTTTACAAGTACTTACCTCGCCCTACTCGACCTAGTCTTGCTTTTGGGACCAGGTTTCTTCTTTTTCTCTTTTTCTTGTCTATGCAAATTTCGATGAGCATCTTTTTCAGCTGCAGTGAAAGTTTTCCCTGGACACTTTCGACATCTAAACTCCATCACATCCTCAGTGTCACTCCCGCCTGTTCCTTCCGTGTCTGACATTGTGCTGACACTAGTGACTAGATAAAAAATTATATGCAATTAAAATAATAATTGGTTAAACCAAAATTATAATTAACTATAATTAAATTTAGCCTTATGCTACACACATCACATATACCTTGAAAATTAATTTCACAATTTAGCAACAATCAAATACAAAATTAAACAGCTTGTTGCAACTGTGTCACATCAACTTCGCTACACAAAGTCTACTAAACGTCGTCCTTTTCCCGTTTTGTATGTTGTATCTATACTCTCCTACTAAAAAAAAACTTTCCAATTTCTCCAATCGCAGTTCGTCTTCACTATCGACTATCATATCGTCATTCCTAATTTACGCAAATCAAACGTTGACAATCAGTCAACATCAACATGTTTTTCTTTTTCTCTACTTGTGTCTATTCCTCCTCGCATGCATATGCATGCATTTTCCCATCAAGTTGCCTCCGCTGCTTTCTGTCTACTTGTTGACTGTTTCTTTGTAGTTACCAATGTTAAATTTTAGTAGTAAATAGCCGCGCGCAAACACTAATTGTTTTTTCACTGCTAAAAATGCAAATAAAATTAGCTACCGTCTGTCCCTTCGCGGTGATTGCGATGTATCTGTTTATTTTTGGTATGGCCCCATGGCCTGATAGCGATACCCGATAGTAGTGATGAAGATACCTGTTGATTCTTGCCTCATCTAGTCCATAGATGCAGCAAGTTGTAAATTTTCTTACAAATTACAGTCAACCAACCAACAGTGCAGTGTGATTATCACACGAACTTTTTAACGCTGTTATACATTTGACAACCTACGACACTACGAAAGAATCACGCTTTTAATTGCACGAGATGAGACTTACTTGAGTGAATTGGGGCGCACTCTCGCACTGTCGCACTACTACTCGCAAAAGACAAGTTTTATTCAATGCAAAATACAATGAAAAGATACACAAACACAACACATGTATGTATAACTTTGCTGTTGCAGTCGAACGAGTTCGAGTCAATCAAATACGCAGTTACTACAACATGCATAGTATGGTGCAGGTCGTACGAGTTGCACTGTTGCACACTACACAGCAAAAGGAAAGTAGTGATCTTAATCATAAATCTCATGTGTGGTGTTGTAGTGAGGATTTAGCTTGTGTGTTAATGTTCTCACAGCGCTAAACCGGGGGGCTGAGAGGGAATTACCCCCTTTATGATCCATTCCTGGTGCAAATAATTTTATTATCATTCTATCACTTCTACGATACACTAGTTTAATGTATGAGCTATTGTTTTTACTTCTACCGTTGTATTAGACGTAATTAGAATTCGAATGGCCTTTTCGTTTCTGTGTTGCATTCTGCTTGCATGCTTGCTTATACTGTTGTACTCTTCTTCTTGGAAGTCAACTTCCCTATTTGGTATTATTTTTAATATAATTCAAACAGTCTATCGGTACTTTTGAATACAAGTACAGTAAATATCATTTACATCCTACATTTCGTAGTGAGAATATCGACAAAATTGGAAATTGGTTGGAATTCGGACAGACTGACTCAATAATCTCGCACGTGAGTTATTGAGTTACAAATATGCCCCCCCCCGTGAGTTTCATACGCCTCTGCTTTTTTGTTGAAAGACGGACATGCAAACGAAGACAATTTTCGGTGTTCCTTCAAGTCAACTATGCTCCAGCCAGGATGCTTCTTGATTTGATAAAAGAACACTTTTGACTTTGCGTAAAGAGGAAATTTTCAGGCAGCTTGAAAATGGAAGAATGATAGTTTTGGAAAATCCAAGCTATTTCTGACTTTACATCACAGCCACAGAACTACAAGAAAGAGAGAACGTCGTGTGTAGAGAAACAAGAACGAGGGAAAATCTTTGCATTAATATGAAGGCCAGCAACAGGCGTTGACAAACGTGCTTTAGAATGAAAGGGACAATTTTTACTGACTGAAGATAAAAAATACAGACAATACAGCACAGCATAAGCAGCTATATTCATTTACATCATGCAGCATGTACATCCAAAATTCCAAATCAAATTCCGTAAGAAAAAGCTATTTCGGCTAATTCTACTGTCAACTGTTGCTTATGTATCTGATATAAATAAGAGGCACACCGCTTTACCGTTCACCGTTATAGGTCGACAATGACATTTTTTTAAATTTCGTGAAATAATGTTTTTGTCGAAATTCGGCAGAGTTCAGACATCCAATTTTATATCGTCATTTTATTTTCAAAACTTGAACTTAACTATACATTTTTAAAATACTTTTTTGTAATGCATTAGGACACCAAAGCTAAAGCTCCTAATTAATGATCAGCCAGAGATATATTATAATGTAGTATAGTTGTTTACTTTTTTTGGAGCACCATTTATTTCACATATTGATTTTATTTCTTTGCTTCATTCTGCAAACAACTGGGGTGAAAGATCGTTCAACCTTTTTGTTGACCTTCCCCACTCCCCACATACCAGCGAATTCAAGAAAGCAAACGAGGTCAAACATGATCTAATTCTGAGTAGTACTGGAAACATCGCGCATCAACGAGGTTTAATGAATATAGAGGTTGAAACAAGCGTTGTAGGCAGGGTCCACCAATTTTATTTTTTTCAACTTATTAT
>JAHZNE010005837.1:0-30057 GCA_027744055.1 Callyntrura sp. NNG-2020
ACAACAGTTTTTTTTAAAAGAGGTTGTATTGTGTGAATGACCCCCTATTCAACGGCGCCATCCACACCATTGACTTCAGCGTACCAAAATCTATTAGAAAATATATGCTTCGACTGAATCTGAGATAAGCTGTTCAGTAGCATTACTTGTGAGTACAAATACCTTTACACAGCAACAGCCAAAAATGGAAAATTTGAACAACACGACGACGGTGTGTAGTCTTGTGACGTATATGCATGCACTTGAGGTAAACTCTGGGAATAGGTACTTAAAAACAAGAGTTGTGAAAGAATACATTCTATAACTTAGTATATTTTCCCATGATTTTTTCCATTTACAACAATGACTGCCTATCAAGGTTAAACTTAGGGATTCGGATAAAACGTGTGTATAAACCTCCAGGGAATAAGACACACAGGAACTGAAGAATTTTAAATTTTGTTCAGTTATGTAAAAAAAAAACTAAAACTTTAATCTTGTAATTACAATTTTAACTTGTATACTCCACACTCAAGACGCTCCCAAAAACCTTTCATAAAATCGTCGCTTACGTCATTTACTTTTAGAGTGTATATCTGCATAAGATAAAATATACCTATGCCATCAAGCGTCACTATTTAGATTTATCTAAAGCAATACAAGGTTTTCATCTTTGGAAGAATGATATGAAAATCAAAGACGATACAAACTTCCTTTTCATATTTCATTAATAAATATAAAGTGTTGTCGAAAACTATTCTAGTGTTGCTCTTTCTGTTCATTCTCCACAGAAATAATTATTATTTATTTTAACTGTGTGTGCTTTCCATTTTCTGCTTTTACCCACACCTTATAAAGTTGAAGTATCCCGTGTAGAAATTGCTGTATTGAATATGGATAGCATCACTTCATTGTATACTGAAAAAATGTACGTAACGTAAGATCAGATACCATTTTTACACTTACTTTGAAATTTGCTACTTTCGCCTCGCCTCAATTCTACTTTACTTTTATCTTTGAAATCGCATATTAATTAAGTGGCTTGTAGGGTAAATACTTTTTTAATGTTCAGTTATCTTTTCTAAAAATCAAAAAATATACGCATTGTCAGTTATAATTTTTAAATTAAAAACCGTATATAGTATATATTAAAGCGTGATATGAGTCATGCGTCGCAGCAATACAGCCTGTTTAGTAACAGTAATAACAATAACAGTAAAAATGGGAATGTTCCAAGCATTCGAGGACAAAAGGACTGACTGTGGCTCTGACGTCATCATACTCCTTATTAGCGCGGTATCACCATCTTTATTCCCCATTTCACCCTTTTGCAAAAAAGCGAGAAACATGCTGCTTCATGCATCGTTTGATCGATTTCTCAACCAACAGCATTTCTCTACCAACTGCCAACTACATTCATGCAAGACTGTGTATAAGCATCGTGCATCAAGTAGCCCCACCACTTACACTAATGTTAAGTGCATTTTTAGACCTGTTCCTGGTGATTTTACAGAATGAAACGTAATTCAACGGCCAGTTTAGTTGTATTTGCGTTATGTCCTTCGGGAATTAATTTTGGTCTTGTAGCGTAGCAGTGGGTCTGAGTCAGACCACCATTCATTCCACCATATATACCACCAGACCACCATTCAAACTATATATAGTAGTTCATTCGGGTTTTTGGGGTTCTTTACAAATAAGAGAAAATGCACTGCATCAAAATTGCTGAAATCAAAATGGCCAAAAACTAAGCAACAGCAACAGCAAAGACATTACAACACAAGGATGAAAACAATTACCCCATCGTCGTCATTTCTTCGTCTGCTGAGACCTTGGATTTGGATGAAGAAAGATTATTTTTTATCTAAGTCTAAAACACTGCAACAGTTCCAGTAAACCCAGAGTGAACCAAAACAGACAAGGTGAGCCTTAATAAGCCTAATAGGTATTACACGATACTTCAATCAAAGCTAGTTCTTACAGAAACGCTCGTTTCAGCGATTGTGACCTCTACTATATCGTGCTATAACGATCACACAACCCTAAATTACCCCACCATTCAAGGTAACGTTTTAGGAAAGAATATATATACGTAGTCTCTTCGATCACTGTTTTAGTTAATAAACCTACGTAAAGGCAGAAAACAAGATCTACGTAAAGCAAGACTTGTTTCTGATTCAGCTATCGCAATAGATCGCAACTGTGTCGTTTGGTAATGGAAATTAATCAAGCATTATTCCAAGAATGTTTCAGTATATTTCATTAGCATTTCATAATTGATTTTTCAATAATTGACTTCGAAGATGAAAAGTTAAGTAAATTCTAAGGGGCATTGATCTCAATAAGGAGAAACTGAGACGAAGTTATTAGTTGTACAAGGTGTACTAGAGAAAAACAATATTTTACAGATTAGTGCACCATCAAGACCTTATATCTTAAAGAAAGACAACATGTTGCATAACTCACAGCTTACTTTCTGTAGCTTTACAAATGAAGTACGCATTTTTTTCTGCCAGAGCACACGTAATGTAAAGCAAAGGTACATCCTGGCGGAAGCAGAAAGGGAAATTTCAGAAATCACGTTTGGACTTGCTTAGGTTATATAAGACCTAATCTCTTCTTACGTTACAACACAGCAGAAAGTTTGTTTACTAGTTGCCTGCCTTCCAACTTGACTAAAAGAGGCAACTTACCTTCTGAAGTCTGACGAACAGGAAGTACATTAAAGACAAGGAACTTCACAGTAATAAAATCTCTTCTCGCTGCTGCAATATCCTCGAGGAACGTTGCATTAAGCCATTACCTACAATAAAAACAGGCATGTTTGCCTCCGGAGTGTAGAAACACAAAAAAAGTTAGAAATCTTACAGTGATGGTAGTGGCACCGTAAAGGTAGGTGTAGTGCGAATTGTAATGCCATATCGTATCCAGTATCAGTTATCGATTTTCTGGAAATAATTTATTTGCATGGTATAGGTGTACATGTTTCGGGGATAGACATTTTGATAATGTACATACTTAAATGACTGTGAAAGCTGAATGATAGCACGGTGTCCTTATCTACACACTTTCGCTTTTCGACTATCATGTTTTTCCATTTGCAATTCAAATAATGTACAACTATCTAATTCGTAGAATCTTTTGGTGACCTCGACACCTCGACCCCTCACCGGATGACGTTGATCGGTTGGATTATCCAACAGAATGAAAAAATCTTTACTTTCTGTGGTTACTCCGAAAAGTTTACGGAGAAAGGGTGATGTGAAGAAGGATACCATGGTGGTTAAGACCCTTTCCTCCCAAAAATCAGATGCGGCAAAATTATCACGGAATAAAAGCAAAATTCTAGAAAATACTTCATCTATGACGTCGTCAACGTCTACTATTCCCACGACCACACTGTACAAGCCGGTTGCTGATAATAAGTCGAAGTCAAAGCTTCCAGTGAAAGATGAGAAAGGAAACAAGGAAGAAGGTGGTGGTAACGGTAAAACCCACGTAGAGGATATCGAATACGACGGAGAAGTTGTGAGAAAATTACTGGAACGGAAAGTGGAACAAGCTCCAGCTGCAAAAGTTGTTGTAAGTGATGCAATGATGAGAGAAGCTCTGACCGAAATGAATCTCCAAAAAGTTGGGGTACCAAAGACCGCGGTATCTTCTACTTACTCCACTGCGGTCGACAATTTTTCAAACAAGGAGGTCTGCGGTAATGGGCTAACAAAGGATAGAACAGAGGGATCGTCATCTGCGTCGATATTAGCAGGTGCTGGGCATCATCAAGGAACAGATAAAGTTACCGAATCCTTGACGAATTGTGTAGGTGGAGGAGATGCCACAGCGTGTATGGGGTCATCAGAAAATGAACCCAATCTGAACATGAATGCTATTGGTCCCCACATTCAGTTGAATGAAAATGACAGTCTTTTGGAGAAAGAGACAGGATGTCCTCTTGAAAAGATTATTGAGGTGATCGCAGGAAACTTTTTGCATCAATAATACATTCATTCATTAACATTTGACATGGAACGACGTCATTTGTAAACAACAAAAATACATTTTTAAAATATTGACGTTTTTGGCAGTTTCTCCAAGCTGTTATGACCAAGGACTATAAAGAAGCGCTGGTGTTGGTAAAGGAAGGTTGAGTATTTAACTTTTACTTTTACCAATACTATTGTAGTTGTACGTAACGAACGTGCTTTCGGGGAAATAAAATTTCTCTTTTAACTATATAGTGGAAAAGCACGAACCAAATAATGAACTTGTGCTGGAATACGTAACGGTTCTGAAACAGATTGTTGCGAAGGAAGAGGAATACGACAATGATGGTTATTTTGCGCTATTTGCTTTTAAATCGATGATTTGTATAATATTGCATTTAAATGTTCAATTTAAGTTCGTGTCATTTTGATTTTGCGGCCTATTTTATTCAGGTAGTGACTCTGACTCAACTGAAACCACATCCGTAGATGCTGGGGAATTCACAGATGAGTTGACAACTTCCAGTGAGACCGACGATACCTCAGAGGAAGACAGTGAAAGTTTCACTACAGAATCACGTTCTTCTTCAGCTTCAACAACGTCGTCAGAGGAGGATGATGAGGATGAGGAGGGATATGATGCTGAACTTGAAACGACAGATAGCAAGGACAATAAAATAGAAGAATATGTACTAGTGGAAACCGATATGGAAGGAAAGTCTGTAGATGTTGGCAAAGACACTACAAGCTGTGGTCTCTCAGAACATGAAGAACTGAGTAAAGGCAATGATACTGATGCCAGGCCTGCCAACACTGCAGAAGCCGAAGGTTTATGACGGAATCATGAAGAGAGGTCTTGACTACAAATTCTGCCTGGCGAATGTCGGAATCGATGAAAACAAAACTCATTTACCAAGCTATTTTCTAAGGATCAGGCGCAATACAATTTTAAACTTATAAGATTCATACGAGATTTAGTCTTCATGGCCAAGGGCCAAGTTTTACAACAACAAAGCACAACCCATTTTATGTACTGCACTGTAGTATTGTTTACTTCTACTCATATAGTGCTCGCAGTATATTAGATTGTATAGATATAAACGGATATACTATTTGATGTATCGTAAATTGTTCTCTGAAGGATAAATGCTGAAAACGTTTGTTACCGCCCACACATCTTGTGAAACATTTTATATGAGCCCGAAATCAAGTGAAAAGGACACGTACAAAAGTTGTGCTATTGCGTTTCGTAATGGAGTACGGTAGTACACATTGTTAATTGAAATTGAAAATTGTATAATCACTTTGACGCAAGATAGGAGGACCAAAATGAAGTAATTCAATTAGAAAATTAAATGTTTAATGCTGTGTAAACAAAGCTTTGTTTACGTAGGTACTGCAGTGCGATAGTCGTGTCCCACTGCAAAATTATATACTGTTTTCATTTTTTCTAAGTATGGACAAAGAGAATAAAGAAGCTCCTGAAGAAACTGAAGAAAACTGTTTTGATAATTTGTTGTAGTTGTACTATACACTCTTAAGGAGGAAGGAAATCAAGTTGATTGGGTTGAAATATAGGGTGTATCAAAGTTAATGCTAGGGAGGGAAAAGTATGTAGCTTGTATGTAGTCATATATGGTCCGACAACAAGCAGTCTGTGCATCAATTAGAGATAGTGCTGATGAAATGCTAACGGAAAATAAATAATTTATAAACGAACTAACATACAAGCTCAAAATAAAGGCCAATTTAGGCGAAATATTGCAAAATGCCCCATTACATATGACATAAACGTAAAATGTTTTCCGCAGCACAATAGACCAGACTTATTTTGTGAGAACTTGTAACTGTAACTGTAATATATGTACTACCTAACCAACTAGTGTGCGCCGCAGAGATTTGTGAATGAAATGGAAATGGATGAGCAAATAGCATAAGAATATTCTTGGGAAACCATTTTTCTGATTTAAGTCCATACCTGCTCAGCGAGAAAAAAAACTTTCGTTTCGTTCGACTCGTACTTTTCTGTACTCTGCCATTTTATTATGTACTTTTAACAACCTAATTCAATATTGCAGTTGTTTATATATTTCCTGAACTTATAGTAATTTGCATTAAAAACAAGTTGAACCATGTCCACCCTACGAAGTTCGTTCATATAATTAATTAGTTTACGAAAATGACAAAACAGTGTTTAAAAAGTCACAAATTTCAGTTAGAAAATGGGACTCACCAATGAAATTCAACATTCTAAAATCTAATAATAAACATTTTTAAATTACACAAGTACATCCAGGCATACATTTTATGTATAAACTTTCTCTTGCGTCTAAAACTAATTTTCTAAGCAAACTACATTTTAAACTTGTTTCCGTGTTTTATAATTACGAATATTTTCCCATTAATCATAAGTTTTATAAGGATGTAGTTGGTCGATATTATAAAATATCGAAATACCAAAGTAGTTCGTTATTACAATCAAGCCGATGTGAACACGTTGGTAGAGGTATATTTGCAACCTAAATATCTATTCCAAAACTACTGCCCACATAACAGAGAGACAGATAGGTACCTATTTATTTTAAATGAAATAAACTTTGCTATCAGTGTCACACATC
This sequence comes from Callyntrura sp. NNG-2020, assembly GCA_027744055.1. Classification (NCBI taxonomy): domain Eukaryota; kingdom Metazoa; phylum Arthropoda; class Collembola; order Entomobryomorpha; family Paronellidae; genus Callyntrura; species Callyntrura sp. NNG-2020. The sequence continues at coordinate 6,581 of JAHZNE010005837.1, forward strand.
ACACGGTATACTTGACGGTATAAAATTGGCAAATGAACTAAAAATAATTTGACATTTCTATTTTTCTTGAGAGACGCTATTTATAAATGTCTGTCATAAAAAAGAAAATGATACGCTGTCCTTTATTTACGACCAGTCGTTCTGGTACGGTAGTGTATAATCTTCCTTGGTGACTTCCAGCCGTCCGGCAGTCCGTAAAAGCTAATTCTTGAAGGAAAGTAAATTGGAAATTGTTTTTACCTTATTGGACAGCTTGGGTCAATATCTTGGATGAGTTCGTAAATGAGCTTTGAAAGTCTACTCCCTGAGGGTGACGTGGGAGGTGCAAAAATTAAAAGTTGATCAAATTGGGTCACATTTAGAATATAGATATAACGTGGGCAGTGGGCAGATAAGTAATTTTGTAATTCCTAATGGAATGGGGTTTCCGACATTCGACTCGTCGTAATCATAAGGTCTTAACGTATTTGATGGTGGAATGACTAAAGCACCTCCATGCGATAGAAAAATTTAACTTGTCTTTTATACACCAATACCCATTAGATATCTACATAAGTGTACCAAGTTTGGTCTCAATTGGTTAGGTTCTGTGGGTCTTAGAATGAATCAAAGTTCAAATTCATCCCTACTGATTATCACATATCTCTGAGACGTTAAATCCTGTCGGAGTGGGATTTTCGACATTCTATTTGTATTGGTAAAACCTTAGCATATTGCAAAAATGGTTTGCCCCTTTAGGATAGAATAGTGTAACTAATTGTTTAAACTTTGAATTTATGTACGAACTCAGCCAGGATGGTCGTACATTATAAGCTTTATTCGTTTCATATAAACGAGCTAAGTAAATGAGTTCAAAATGAGTTAAGTAAATGTTATGTTGCGTCATTATGTAATTACGCAAACTTTATCTCATGCAAATTAGCCTAGTCTTCAATCTCACATTCACCGGCTATTGTGTCTAACACTACAATATCATTACCTTAGTAGACACGTGGTGTTTTTATCATTGTCGTTGCTTAATGTTGGAAGTTGGAACTGATAAATATTTAATGTCTGAAGACAACATAAGTGTTTAGTGTTTTCTTTACATTTACTCTTGGAATTTCTTTTGCTGCAAATTGAAATGAGATACAAAGATCCGGAACAGAGGCGAAATAGAGATAATCCCATCCTGTCATGTATGAGGTTCCCTATTGAAGTGTCTAGCCGATGCATAAATCTGCATATTCTCTCTAGTTCAATAATCTGTTATACTATAAGAGTAACAAGCCATACACTAAAATAAATAATCTTGACATCTTGCCTTGCATACCCTAAATGAAAAGTAGTTTTTCACCATTTTCGTTTTTACGAGTTTCATTTCCGTTCTAGTAAATTTACTGTTTTGCTGTACCGATAACGCCACATCACAGGATACTCCATGCGAAAATTATTTAACATAGTACTCTGGTAATGTTAGATTCCATTCGTACAGCAGAAATGAGTGAACATGGGTCGGGTGACGCCCATACGAAACGTACTATTTGGTGTATAGTTGTTTGTTAATAAAGTCGAAGGGTTTATAATATAATATCCGGTTTAAACCGGCTTGGTTAAAACCTAAAAAAACCAAACATGCTTTTCTTGTCGTCAGTTTAAATATTACAAGTACAGGAAAATTAAAGGAAGAGGTATTGTATACTGTAATTTTGGTACCACAGAAAAAGTAAATAAATACTTTTAAAAAGCGACATTTTGCTGTTAGTACAAAACTGAACTCTAAAACTGAAAGTCATAATTGCATTGTACTAAACTGGTTGATTGGTGGATATCTTTTGGAAGAACAACTGTACAAATAAATGTCTACTGATGACGCTTTTTATTGAAAAACTATAAGCTTAAATCTGAATTTCATGCTCGATTGTGTCTGATTTACTACGAGAGAAGTTTGCCTTATGCATAATAATTTAATTTGTAAAAAATAACAGCAGCGACGCGACGGTTGGTTGTCCTTCCATCTTGTTAGTTAATTGTGTACAAAAGTCAATCTAAAATCAATAATAAATTAAAGGTGTACGCCGTTTTAGTTGTTGACAATCCCCAGCCGAAGTAGGTCGGTATCCGGTGCCGTGTTTCACAGTGCATCTATCATTAATCATTTGTCTTCTCTTCTCACTCCTGTTTGACAAAATGCAGCAAACTTCCTAGGTACATGTAAGCTGTAGGTTAATGAGTATGTCATATATTATATTGTACGTTTGTCGTTAGCGTTAGGACATGACATGATAGAGGTTGGATTGACAGAATTTCCACTTATAACTTCAAGAGAAGTGGCATCATCTTTATTTGGCAATCAAGAAATTTTGGATGGAAAGCATTGCTAAGCCAATCTGGTACTGCGATTGTACCGTGTTGAAAAAATTTGCATTAGATATATAGAGTTGAGAATATTTTCATTCCCAGGACAGTTGGCTTTGTTGTAGATAGAATATATAACTATATATTGTTTATTTAATTGTATTCCGGTTCAATTGGGGTTTTGGTTTTAGTGCAATAAAGCATTGGAAAATAATGAATTGAACTGCAAATGCAATTTTCATGTAATGAACGCATGTAGTAGCATTTATCTAGATTTGATTTGATGAACATCAGTTAAATATTTGACAATTTATGTTAAAACATATTGTATAAACGTTTGGATATCATTGGGTAAAATGGCCGAAAACCGTATTCATTTTTATATAACCCAACTTGTTTCCTTCCTCCTTGTATCGTTCTTGTTGTGAGGACTTTGTTCATTTCCTTTCTTCATTATTGGAAAAGTAGGTCACTCCAAAAAAAAGAAACTTTTCCTACTGATTTTATCCTTTTCTCCATTGTCGTAATGGAATTTTAGGATAGAAATGAGGACCCTCTGTGGCGGTACAAGGTGATAATAGATAATCAGCACACCGTGCTGTGACAGTTTCCTTTTTACCAGCTTTTATCGCAAAGCGATGAATGAAGGTAACGCTAAACACAAACAGTATGACATTGCAACGAGATCGCAAGCATAATTAATTATTTATCGTGTATAGTATGAAAAATGAGTAGATAATATATGTATATTTAATAAATATTTTTTACATACAACGCAATTTAGAGCATCATCATGCATATAAAATATTGAACGATATTCCCATTTTTATTACATGTAACAAAAATGTTAAGAAAGCGCATTTACTAAAACATCTTAAATAACGAAAATACCCTGCTACACTGCAAATTCCGAATGACACTGACTCCGGAGAAATGGGTTTTAAATTTTCGAATTCCTGTCATAAAATAAATATAACAATGCAACATGCGGATAACAATGTTTTTGTCATTGATTTATTTAACGTGACATCTAAAATAATCGCTTTTGTGTTACAGTTGGTTGACTAGAAAGAATGAAATTGACAAATTACCCTAATGCACAGTGTGCAGGCATCCGAAGGGTAATTTGTCGCAAATTTATCATACTCACGCATCATGCAATGCTTAACCAAACATTGCGTTGTCTTCTTCATTGACCTTTTTTGACCTGTGGGAAACTTGAGTATTGCGTACCTAAGACAAAGATACTACCATTGACGAAATATCACGTATTTTATGTTTGGTGCATTTAGTGTCACTGCTTCATGACAGAAAATGAATATAAAAGATCGCCGAGTGGGGATTTTGGAGCAAAAGTAATCCACAGTACGGTCGTACGTACTTCATGAAAGTTTTCTACAAAATATATAAGTCTATACAACGCTGCATGGGAATATTTTTTAGCTACTGCTTGAATTGATACGTAGTAAAATTTCAAAAATGATTACATTAAATAATTGACAATTTGATAGCAACACTACATAATTAAAACTGTCTTTCCACTCTTTATTTTGACATATAAGTTATGTTTTGTCTATCGAGTCGTGTGCGCACGATAACTTATTGTCCGTGGCTAGGAGGAGTGCCTAGATGATTTAAATTTTCTCTAGAAGGTAGATGCAAGAAAGAAGTGATCGATTTTACACATCGATCTTATTATCTAGTTTATTTGTTTTGTGCTAAAAAATATATTCCTAAAAAATAGCTGGCCATATAGCCAATCCTTAACCATTCCATAGCGTCTATATTTTAAGCGTAATAATGCCTGAGAGCAATCGTCTTTACAAAAATAGTGTCTATGATTTACCACATAGCGTACAATATAAAAATATTGGATTTTGGAAACTTTCTTTGCCGGTGCCCCACTTTCGATTTGTTTCTTTAATTCAACCCTGAAGAATTTGGGGACAGAAACTGCAAAAGTGGTTTGTAATCAAGCACCTAAAGTTTTAGTAGTTGTTTAACTGTATCATAAATATTTTTTGTATAACTTTTGATATTTTGAATGCAAAGTTGCACTATAGTCCTGTCTAGGTACTGAGAACATATTATTATTTATGAAAAATCTATGCCATTAGACAAGAAATGCGTGTATCTCGCCAATTTTTGTGGTTATGTAGGTTATCCACAGTCCATTATGTCATGCACTCATTTTTTCACGACTTGTTTTATCCTTTCACCCATAATAAACTACTGCGAATTAGATCACAATACAGCTACCGTAAATGTGGAAATAACGGTTCATCTTATATTGTAGGATGATTAAAAATTTGATCATTTCTTTTTCTCCCAGATTATCATCTGTTATTTTGATTTACTTTTGTATATTGTGTAACGGCATAGTAGCGACAGTTGTCACACTTCCATTATGCATACTAGTGTAATTCTTCTTCATTTAAGAATATTCTGCAGGTGGACGGACATTACCATTACCCAAATAAATTATTTGATGTGTGCGCAAGTAACATGCGTTTCTCGTTGCCTCCTCATGCAGTCATCGACTTGGCTCTATCAGTTTAACTGAATTGGTCATCTTAGATGGATAGGAAGCTTCCAGCATAGACAAACAGTCAAACAAGCTTACATATTTCAAACTTCTTACAGATAACTCTGGTAGACTTTTTCTTTAAATATTACATCTAAACCGAATTTTTAACCAAAAAGCACTACAACCGACCCAATATCAAAACAATATAAATCCTGTAATCTGATCAAACGCATAGTAGATTTCCTATCCCCTTATTACATAAACAAAAGATAACCGAATAAACCTATCATTTGCTATAGAACTTGTTCTAAAGAAAAAGTCATTTGTAATATTAGTTTAATGTATTCTCTGTCAGTGCTTTTTTGTTTCCCCTTTTACACTCTTGTGTTTTTCCTTTCCTTTCTTGTCATGTCAAAGTATAACAACGAAGTAAAGTATAGGAGAAGGAAAAGAGACAGTTGAATAGGTTGGACAAGGGTCTACAGTGCTTTTATGCCTATCTATCCTGAACAAGAAAAACTTTTCCTTGTTCCAAGCACCAAGCTAACTGTTTCGAGACACTGAATCGAGAAATACTAAATAAGGATGCAAAGGGAAGAAAAACACGCTCTTTTATAACTAACTACCATACACACTAACAAACCAAAAAAAAACAATTTTTCCAACTGAAAGCACTCCCTACCCACCAACCCACCACCATCACCACCAACGAGGATCGTTAAGATGTTTGTATAGTCATTCTTCTAGTGGACAAGCGGAAGTTTAGGTATTCCAATATTGCCAATGTCCATTTCGTTATTTTTTCAAATAAAATTGAGTACATTTTCTCCTTCATGTAATTTATGCATGTGGCACCTACTACATCACTTGACACACATTCATGATATTTTAAGTACATCGGTATATATATATCTATACTCACTCATATATGCAAAAAATATATTTTTTATTCAACGGTTAATCCTAATCCCCTCCTTATATTTTCTCCCTGATAATACTTTTCTAAAATACTGAAGAAAACTCGGTCGGACGGATGTGTCAAGTTATTGTGTGTTTAGTTATTGATCAAATAAAGTCCAATACACACAAATTTTAGTTGCTGTACATACAATATGTTGTAATATAGATTCAAGTCATTGGAACTTTTTTCTTTTGAGCAGCATGGGTATGAGAATGGGAATGATGATGGTGACGACGACGACGATGATGATGATATACTTACAAAAGTGATGGACGGACATTGTGTACATTGTTATAGGAGGTTGCATATTGCATGGACATTCTTCCTTTTCCTTCTCTAGGCTTACTTCCTGAATGCAATGTGATGTTTTTTTCGATACAATAGTGGTTAAGTATTAACTATGTATATGTTTTACACCAGTATAGAAGACGTGGAAGTCGCCGCGCACTAGTGTTACTTGTACTCGCTGACTAGGTGTTATTGTTATGGGGGAGAAAGTGAAAGGCATTACTTTTTTACTACGCGGAGGTGGACACAGAAGAGTGATGACCAGAGAGAGCTAGATGACGTGAAGTCCATAAAAACCAGGACACCATCACCATCAACCCCACTAACCCATCAACCGCCAGTTTACATTATACTTGTTAGTAGAGGTGGATGGCAGAGAAACAAGAAAACATTCACTCTCTGGTCACATTTTTGCAGCACCCACCATTCGTCATCTAAATTCCTGCAGAAAAGCACGTTGTAATTTTGAACCTCTATAAAGCTCCTTTTCTGACTGATTGTTATTTTGTTGACTACAGTTTTTATGGGTGTGCAATGGTGTGCAAAATTAAACCGTGCTTACTCGTTGTTCATCTAAAATTCCCATCTGTCTCCTAGCTAGTCCTAATGTGCTGTTGGGATGGTGGTCGATGACATAAATCCGTCATCTTGCATAACTGATTTTTACATCTCTCTGGTTCATTTGTGCGTATTTCCGGTGTTGTCTCTAAACGCCTACATACGTGAGTATCATGCTGTTACGTGTTCATTCCAGCGTGTCAAATATATTAGGGAAGGTGAACATCCAGAATACAAATAACATCTCTACTTGATGGTGCTGAACCAAGAACGTAAAAATGTGTTAAACTTGGTCTCTTAAATATTGGAGGTGTTTCACGTAAAACATGCAATTTAAACAAAATACTTGTTCCAACTCCTGCCCAGTATACACAAGGACGAACATCTGAAAATGGATAAAAGTTTAAAACTTTCCGGAAAACCTTGATTTTTGATTGCGCTTTAGTTCAGAAACACACATTTAATTTTCAACTTTTATTCCCCTAAGAAAAACAAAAAAATGCAAAAACAAATCAGTGGAGTTTCAAGAAGCTCTGTAAATAAGAGCACCAACAACATTCCTGCACGGGGAGCGTTGGTTGATCCCCAAACCTATGGAATGCTTTTGTGGCAGAGCAAACTTCAAGAGAAACTTCTACAAGAGGTAAGCGTTCGTGTTACCTTGTTTACCCACACACATCTCTCCTATTTATTAGTCCATTAACAAATCCATGCTGGTGCCGTCTTTTATGTAGGAAGCAAAGGAAGTTGGGTTTTGGCGTTTGAAGTTTATAAATTGTAAATTCGATTTCCTCCAAAATTGCTTGAAAATATGTTCCCAATTAGCTCATCTCGGTATACCAATATATGGTTACAGACGACCTTATACATACTTTCAATTACATTTCATATCCGTAGCAAAAGGAGAAACGCCAGAGGGAAATGGAAATTCAGCAACGGGAAAAGGAGATTGGTTTGGAGAAGTTTCAAACACATCAATCGGTGTCTGATGAGAAGGAAAACAACCAAGCTCAAAGTCAGCAAACTTCAATGGTTGAGATTCCCCAAATGATTCCAGGGCCAGCTCCTTATCTAGTTACACCTCCCACTCCAAAAACACCTCAGTCCGGTTCCCAAAATGCATCTAGGCTTACACCAGCCAAATCTCCGAACGTTCTAAATGGGCCAGCATCCGCATTGGGAGTCGATCAACAACCTTTGTTTCCTAATATATCGAATCGAATGCGTAGTTCCGTTTCGTGTGATGTACGTCAAACAATTCTTCTGCAACTTCATACATATCTATATATATACAGCTTCTTGTTAGATCCATTATTTTGTACAGGTTATTTTCCACTATTAGGTTATGTAAATGTACCGACTTTTCCAGACATAATAGTTCTGATTTCGTGTTATTTTGTATGTAGAATTTTGGAAAAGTACCACCACCTCCATCAATGTTAGGTAATATAATTTCCTTTCAACAAATGGGTGGAGCTGGATCTCCTAGACGCTCTCCCTCTGGTAAACTTGTGACGGTGTTACGGGGAGATCCTGAAATTCGTTATCATCAAAAAGATACACGAGGTTTTGACCAAACAATCAGGTACCTAATGGACCGAGACAAAGTTCAGGAGTACAAACGGGATTTGGATCGGCAATTGGAAGAAAAAAGAAAATGGAGGAGTCGGCTGGGAAGTGCGACCATAAAAGAAATAACAAGAAGGGACTTTATTGAAAACGGGGATAATGGCAACAACGGTGGCATTAATAAATCACAACTATCAGCAACATCAGACCATCTCCATTATCCACAAAGTGTTTCGGGAGGTACTAGTAAAACTGGGATAGAGCTTGCACCTTTGATGAGAAAATTCAACAGTTTACCCAAGTTGAATGCTCTCAGTTCGACTGACGTTACCCGACCTTATGTTCAGTAAGTCGAGATAAAATATGGAAAATTTTTGCATACTGAAAGAGCATATTATAGGAGCGTGTACAACAATATCATCTATTTACCTGTCCTGTATTGTCTCGTCAAAAAAATTTCTCGTTAGTGCACAGATAGAGCGTTGAGGCTTGACTTGACTGTTTTTACTGATGTACGAGTTTTTGCACTAAGATGGATTTTCCTCTCTCTGCTCTGCACTGATGTCATTTGATGTTTCTCCTTCTCAGCGCGTGCTGAGTAGACAGAAAACATCCAACACAAAAGTTTTCGTAACATTTCGTTGCGCTTTTGTGAAGTTTGTAAGAGCAACTGTAATGTAATTTTTTGACTCGTGTTCTTTTTTATAAGCTCCCCACGGAACGAGTTCTTTCATCCTGTACAACCGAATGAAGTTGCTGAGACGCTGTCGTCCCAGCTAAGGGAAAAAGCGTGGCTTACTCGAAAGCAACAAGAAAATGAAAGAGTCGCTACAGAACGTCATTTTCAAACGTGGGATAGTTTGTGGGGCAGGCCTGGAGCGGGCGCCCCCATTCCTTTTACTGAGAAAAGTTTGGGTCATGCTGTTAGTTTTGGCAACCTTTATGGATCATCTCGAAGTGGTGGAGGTGGACTGGAACAATATCGCAATCCTAACATGGGATATAACAGAGTCAACCTATTTAAGGCACTTCATATGACACACCAGCAACCAGGTAGACCACACTAAGGCAGGGTGGAATGGAAAACGGAAAAAGATATGAGGAAAGATAATAAAAAATTTTGCAATGGAAAATGTATACGTATATATATAGGATTAAGATAATAAAATTGCGATAGGAGTCCCCAGTGGACAAGCCTATGACAATCATTATTATTGACTGCGTGTTTTTAACTTATATTCTGCTTTTCTTTAAAACTACTTTAAAAGGAGTTACACAAGAAATTATTGTGATACATTTATTCACAAGCTGGTGCTTGGAATTTTGGTGCGGTGCATATTATATGGTACTATTGGTAAGTATAGGTAATTTGTAATTTTATGCTCACAAATGTATGCGTATCTTGAAATATCGTAGGGCGTGTGTACTACAAGCCTAACACAATATTGTAAATGAATAAATATGAATATTTGCAGCTTTTGTACTGTATGGAAGTTTTCGCAGGAATTGAAATAATGGTAGTATAATATGATGTTCTTTGGTATCATGAGAGTATCGCTTTAAAGTAATTTTAAATTTTAAGTTTATTATAATCAATAAAAAAAAGTTTTTAATGTCACAGTTTACAAAAATTTATTGTCCCACAACCAACATTTTAGAATACTAAGACACTTAATTTGAATTTTGTACGTTTGTACGTCACATTCGTCCCTTCAGATAAGTTTTACCTTTGCCATGTTTGTGTAAAGCATTTTTCTTTGTAGGAAAAAGGTGGCCAAACAAAATTTACTCGAGAAACAACTATACAAAGTTATAATAGGATATCCAAGAATGGTAGAACTACACTACACCATCGTTACTTACGACTTAGTTTGCTTCGTAAGTAACGATGGTGTAGTGTAGTTCTACCATTCTTGAGGATATCATGTTAATTAATCGTAATAACAGTTTTCTTGGGTTGTTTGAAAATAGAACGGAGATGTGCAATCAGTTCACGGCATGGCCTTTCATTCCATACGCTTCTTATGTCTTTATTGCATCAAAGTATAAAACGTTGTCTTTAGGACAAAGTCGGGTTTGCAGGAAGAACGACTCCAGTACATTTACCAAATCCAACGTTGTAACCATTCCCTTCGGCTAATCCTGGGTGTATTAAAAACAGAATACGAAAGAATAGATGAAAACGCATTTCATTATGAGAGAAGCGAATAGAGATTCATTCAACGAAGTTTCATTGCGAGACCCACTTTCATCAAAAAATACGAAATAACTACTATAATCGCCAGGATAAGTAACGTGGAAGACTCACATTACATTGGATGATGGCAGTATAAAATTCATGTAATCCAATGTAGCAACATCTCTGCTTCATGTTTATTACATACATATGGTAACTCTATTGGATGGCCTTTTTCGGATGTTTTACCTATGGACTTTGTAGAACCTATCATCATGACCACACACCCTGTTCCTGGCCTAACATGAAAGAGAACTCGTCATAAGCATGTATATTGTTATGAAGGACCAGATCGTCTAGTATAGCAGTAATTTTGTTCGTTATGTTCGGCCGCAGGAAGCATGCACGCCTTTTTTGGAAAATGAAAAAAAAAAACTTTTCTCAGTTGACAGACACATTTACACGTATCATGTTGAATATTTAGTTCCGGTTATTAAATAAGGATTAAGGGGTAACAATATAGTTGATAACATTGATTGCTGATGGCTTGATGTATAAACTATTGTTTTACTACTGCTAATTTAATTGTAATTTTATTATCCTGAGCATTACTGCTACACGGGGAGCCAATCGGGGTAAAATGGATAAATGGTACTCATTGAAAAACAACCTGCATTCAAATCTAACAAACATGTATCGTTTATACTAAAATCATTGCATCCGTATGCAAAATCCTAAAAACACATTAACGTTAGTTGTTTGCAAGCCAGACTTATTTGTTGGCCTTAAAGTCCTCATTCTTTAGTTTGCAAAAGCTTTATATTTTTAAGACTCTTAAAAACTGTATAGTGCTTGTACGCTGTCGGCGCGAATAACTGCTTCGTTCGCCCTTTAAATGCCCTGTTTCTGTTTCTATACAGCGTAATATTTACTTCCACTTTATAAAATAGCCGTTCTGGTCGTCGACTCTAAGTTGTAACTGACGTGAGCGGGGCTCGGAAATTTGGATAATAATAACGGCGAGCGTGTTGAGCCTAGAAAAAAAGTTAGAGAGAGATAGGAAGGTAGAAAGAGAAAGTACATTTAGAAAACGTACCTCGGATAATAACCTCATCTCCATCTTTAAGGAAATTACGCGTACTACCATCTTTCATCTGGATAGGATTAGTTCCTCTCCAACTGAGTTCCAGCATGGACCCGTAGGACTCAGGTGTCTAAGATAATAAAAAATATTCATGCTCGTTTTATGTTAGTCAATCTGAATAATATTTTTACTTTCCCTACGCGCGACAACGTGTCCAACCAAATATAAATTCCTCATATTTTTATAATACACAGAGAAAAGAGAAAAGCGTGGGCAAGGAATGCTTTTTATGCAGGACAGAAAAGTAAACCTAACGGCAAGGGAAACTAGATCCATGATTTTTAGTAGGTATCAATGTGCCAGGTAGACGTAGAGGTAACGTTATTGTGCATTATGTAAATTTATCGCTCAAAATATTCTTCGTCTACCTTTTCAGAAGGAAATGCTACGTTTGTCTCTGCAAACCCATAGATTCACAACTTGTGTAAGACGTTGTATGTTTCTTTCAGGCTATGTCTCTTTTAGTGAAAGCATGCTGCTGTTTTGTGTGTACACGTCTTACAAAATGTAATGTTCAGTCTAGCGAAGCAAACTCAATGGACGTAAATAGGACTGGGGAAAGTGTCAAGGTAGGGTTTTGGTAAAGCTGAAGATGTAATGCGGAGTATAAAGGATGAGTCAGAGATTGGTATAGAAAGGTATGTACATGTTTATTTTGCAAGTAAAGTGGGGAGAGGAAACGAGAAAATGAAGTGAAGATGAGTAAATAGATATACACATATTCGATTCGTAAGTATGTGTGTCGTAATTTGGATAACACTGAAAGTTTTGGAGAAGTGAAAGCTTTACCTAAATTGTAAAAAGTAAATTTGCGTTTTATTCGGAGAAATGCCAATGCCAAACGAGAAAGCTCTCGGTATCCAACGAAGCTCAGCAGGAGCCAAGAAAATGTATGCTAATGACCTTAGTTCCGCCGTGCGCCATACAACATTTCTATTTCTTTAGCATCTCTCTATCTCAGAATCAGATTTTTGTGTATACCTACTACATATCTATCCGGCCGCCATTCGCCGTTGCAACATTTTTCAGTTTCGATTCGCTAGAAAAAGTGACATGTTGGGACTGGTGACTCAACAAAAATTAAGAATGAAAATGGGTTTGATGGAATGATGTTCTCGTTATTGTAAGTTTTCAAAGATTTTGATTTCAAACTCGTCATGTTATAGGGAAAGTGAGGATAGGAAAGGAAATATTTTACTAGAAAGGTAGATACATCAGTACTAGGAAACAGGAGGATCAATGACTTCCTATTAATAACATGTTTCGTCTATTGACGTACGACAGACAACACGGAAGTAGGAACCAAAGAAATGGAAAGGATAATAGAAATTGTACAACCCAAAGCATTCTAGCCAAATACATCCGCATAAATTTTACTCTGGAAAAATAAAATGATTCTGGAAAGAAAAGAATGAAATGAAATGTAACTAGAACAAAAGGATGGTGTACTGTAAATTTCATACTCGTATGCATTAAACTTTTTAATCATGCTAGCTGTTCCTACAGGATAGTCTCCATTGAATATTCTCCACAAAATACTCTCATCCGGAAGGAATATTTCATTTTACACGTTGAGCACGTCTATGGAACTTTTGAACTTTCATTAAAAAGCAAAATATTTCAGTAAATTGTTAACGTACGGGTCCAGAGATGGTCCCAGAGGCGAGTAAATCTCCCGGGTTTAGATTACACCCTGTAACGGTATGATGAGCCAGTTGTTGCTTCATGGTCCAGTACATGTGTCGAAAGTTGGAGCGGGACACTGTTGTTTCCTCATTACTCCCTTCCGCTTCAATGAGGATATAGAGATAATAAATTAATATATTAGAGCATTACAAAAGCTCATGTAAAAGTAGCATAACTATTTCTGAAACTTTATAAAAGCGCTAATTTAATTTTGTGTGTGGCAGATGTGAAAGGTATTTTTGTAGCTTAAAGAATGGTGCATGCATGATGTAGCTAATTATTAATTATTAAAAGCTAATGCTAGCCTATAAATACCTAGATATGTATGATAATAACATGCCATGCCACATGCCATATGAATGTACTAAAGCATGGATGAATAAATAAAACTTAGAATTTCACGTTTGATAAAATTTACAATAGCTCTATTATGGTCACGGAATTGTACGTAAATTATTTTTCACTAGCATGACATCTGTAATTGCGTTCCATTTCATTTGTTAAAACGTGCTGGGATGGAAATGTAGGAAGTGAAAACCAATTTTGTTCGTGAAACGGTGATACCTAAACGTGTGATGCATGTATATGAGGTATTCAGTCGTGTAATGTGTAATATTGTACCTATATCCCTTCATTATGACTTTGTAACGAGCATTGTTTACGTCTAATTTAGAGGAAATAGCGTATAAGTTCTTTCTTACGACGGATGGAGACGGTCAGTGGGATATTTTTCCTGTAAAATTGTTGTATTACGGTTTTGTTATTTTTGGTTTATTTGCCAAACCTGAGCAGTTGGAGACAAAAATGACGTCTGCTATCATGCTGTTGTTGTGTCAAGCAGGTACACGGACAGGGACAACTCATGTGTTACCCTTCTCCGTTACCCAAAAACAAAGCGTTACGTATTCACTGCGGTAAGCATTAGGACTGCAAGTACCTGGTACCCACTCATTGTGATGTGGTAGTAAGATTGTATTACAGTTTGTTTTGTTTCTACTGTTTTGTCTGGTGAGAACGGTAAGCCGTCACTTAAAAAGAAACATGAAACTATATGTAGGTCATACTTAAGCTTTTAGCTTTAGTGGGCTTATGATAAAAGTACTCTGAATTTTACCAAACAAACTCTTCCCTCCACAAACAAGTACCTAAATTCTGAAATAGTTCTAATTTTAATAACGTCAATTTTTGATGTGGACTCGTTCTTTTAGTTTTAACCTTTTTAATATTTTGTAGATATCAGGACATTTCAATCCATATTTTTAGATTCAGGGCGACCATTTTGTATTCCATACGGACAACGAAAGGGAGTATCATATATCCTTGTGCAAAATAATATATATTGCGTAGAAAATATTTTACGTATACCAGTTTGGCATTAGTGCGTTTTCCTTTCCACGAAACATTACGCCAACGTTGGTAGCGTGATCAAGGGATGAATAAAAGTCGGTGTAATCCCCAATTTTTGCAGGGAGGTGCATTGTAACTTGCTCCTGTGGAATTATTGCCCTGTAAAAGGATTGAACAAAGCAATGTTACACGAGTAAGTACTCTCTTTGATTACCACTTGAAAAGAAAAACGACTTGGACATTAAATGCAACTGGATTAAATTTTACCCACGTTTTACGCAGTGGCGAGTCTCTTAAAACAGACTCGGAGGATGATAAAAGACGTTGTAGGGTATCTCGACATTCCGTCCAACAAGGCTTCCCAAGACTCATAAGTTCATTTAATGAATCCTACGTAATTTTTAAATGTAATAGCAATTATACAGGAAAATATATATCAGAACATTTTTACTTTATTTTCTTACATTTTCAAACACTTTCCCATTTTTACTTTATTTTCTTACATTTTCAAACACTTTCCCATTTTTACTCATTAATGGTCCCACAAACAGCTTTTGGATGGCATTCAAATCCAAGACGTCATTCCCGATTGCAACACCGGGTCTCGGCTTTGGCTATACAAATAAACAAACTTTAAAGTATGAGTACTTCGCAAATAACTTCAACCTTGCAAAGGTCAAAATAAAAAGATTATAAAATTTTCATACGTTGTCCCTAGTAGAGAAAATGCCATACGGTAGATTTTGTATGGGGAATTCACAATTAGGTTCATACTCAATAAAACTTTCCATTTTGTTTTAGTAGAAAAGAACACTGTTTATACAGGAATTTGCTGTTTATTCAACAAAGAGAAAAGTCAATATTTAATTGTTGACAACTATGAGGGGTTGAGACGTCTGAATCCAAGCAGAGGAAAGCAAACCCTTTTCTGTCCTGATACGCTTAAAATTAATCGATCGATACTTTTGTTTTTTGCTGCTCAACAAGTGTACACGTACTTATTCATCATAACCTGTATTTGAGAACTGAATGTAGGATTCGTCTCGGCATCATCATCTGGATTTAATTATATACTACGAGGATGTCATTGTATTTCCTCCCTTCCCAGAAACATGTGGTTGTGTAAAAATTCACATTTCTAACTCGTTACATAACATAATTCAAGGTGAATACGGCCAAACAACTTCTGGAGATTCATTCGGATTGGTGGAGAATAAAGGCTGGAACCGGTATATCCGCTCTCTGATGACAAGATGACAAGTGCAGTTTAAAAACAAGTTTCATGTTGTGTTTTATGTGGGTTTACGCATAGATACTTATGAATCTAGATGGATTGTACTTTGTTTTACTGATGTGGTTATAATGGGACATCAAACCAAATGTCACTTCTGATCCACAAACGACAGAATAAAATATTTCTCTCTGGAAAATGGATGCAGAGTTGTGAGGATAAGTGTGAAGCGTTATACTTGGCTGAGCTGTAGTTGTTAGCTCTATTTGCTTTAGCGAACACAAACAGCATAAAATGCCTAGGGATATTCTCGCTTGCATACCAACACTAAAATATAATCCATGTGCACAGTACAGTACTCACACAAGTATAGTAGTAGTTCCAGTTAAATGTTTTAAACTGTCTTGTTTTCATTAAACATCTGCAATCTCTGTGTTTGTGTAGTACTCTTGCACGAGTGTCTGCAGTCAGGCTATAATGTGCTGTGCCAAGTAATAAATAGCATTAGAGTAACAAGCTATGACTCTCTGTACGACTTGTAGTAGCAAGGCAATGAAACGCTCTGTTATAGTTTCACAGTTTCACTGGAAGACTAATAAAATCCTGAGGTCAGCTTACCTTCAACGAATTAATCAAGGCGGATAATGAGAATAAATTAGGATGACTCATATAACAAGAAGCTGTAAATGACGTGGCTGCAGTTTATCCATTTTGTTAGAGATAAATTCTTGTCTGCAAACAATAAATGTAATGTACAGCAATAAATCCTGATAACCTACATAAAATATGCAGGGGTGTTCAGAGATAAAAATTATTATTATTGTGAATTTAATTTGGTTACAAACTAAACTTCTGGTAGTATCTATTTGGTTTTATTCTGTGTAATTAATCAGATCCAGCAAATTTAATTATCCCGATTATAAAATATAATTTGTATCAAATATGGCATAAAATAATCATTTGTTAAATAAAACATGTCGTGTATTCTTATCTAAAATAATAGAGCAAATAAACGATAATAGCGCAAAATTGTTAATGGTTGGATAATAAAGGTCATTTTAAAATGTCTGAGGAAAAGGATTACTATTTGGGTTTATTTCAACCCCGGAAAGTTGAGATGGAGTTGGGGAAGCTTCTTTTGAAACAGACGTGTTATGATGACTATGCCGACGAAGAAGAGTGGAAAATTTGTGGAATACTCCCTTCTTTTTTAACGTATCAGCCCCGCACGCTCCCAACGGTTTTTGCTGAGTTATTTGGGCTAGTATCATGTCACACGTGTATTCCCTACAGGAAAGAATTAAAATTAATGAAACAATTTAAACATTTGCAAACTTCTCGTGTATTGACAAACAAACGATTCATCTCTAATTTTTTAGTCCCGTACTGTACCTCATCTTTTTGTTTCGCTCTACGTCTGCCTGAAATCCTCTGACTATTTTCTCATATGAAGCAAACTCATTGCTGGCACAACTTCGATATTCCGACCAGTCTTCCACCAACTTTTCTAGCACTCCGAAATCTGAATCGTTTATGAAACTTTTGACGGCATTGTTTTTGTTTTCATGTGCGGAAAGTGAATAAATGATAAATTAGTACATGACAAAAATTCATTAACACGTACTCTGACATTTAATTGTAACAAAAGCGAGTGAGGGGGCACTCATACGTACCATGAGAACTCGGGTATGTGAACGTCGTTTATTAGCTCGTTCAGCGTCATAATGTTAAACTGGGAGGAAATGTTGCTGTTTTGAGCAGAAAGTTTCTCCAGCAAGCAACTTTTTGCCTGAAATAACACAGAAACAAATTATTGAGTGTTATTTACACTTCAAATTAATTCAAAAGCTGCCAGATGAGTTCTGTCGCCCACGTAAAAAACCTTGCATATACAAATACAATGCTTTTACTAAAATTGAGTTGAGTGAAGTGTGAAAAAATTGTCCCCATTAATTGGCATCTCTAACTATGTAGGTAAGTAGGTAACGGCAGTGGTAATGGGAGCATGCATTAATCATATTGTTTTCATCAAGGGAACCACGCGTTTTCTTGCTTACCTGCCTACGCGCTTTTGCTTGAATTAACTGTTGTTGAAAATTTTCCAGCGAGGGCTGATGCGACTTTCCCAAAGATTCTAGGATGTCAGTACACTGGCATCTAATATCGGACTGGGTGATAGGACTAAGCTGGGAAGAAGGCAATTCGTTGAGAACCTCGTCCGTGAATTTTTGAACCTGTTCCACTAGTGCCTGGCACGTTTGGTAAAGTTCGTGGAACTTTCGAATGAACAAAGATTATAAACACACACCAGAAATCAATCGAAAGATGTACATAAATACATACATGAAATGTGTTGCTCGTTGTTGTGGCTCACACACGCGACACCATAGCATGTTCTTTCATCCAGAAATGTGTTTTAGGGAGATATACCGCGTCGTCACGTGTGGTCACTCGAGCAGGTGTTAAATGATTCTTGTTGTTTCACAATGCCATTGCTTACCTCTTTAAGAACTCTTTCAATTAGCAGATCTTCAAGGTAGAATGCTCTTGAAAAGGCAACAGCAGCTTGGTTCCCGAGCACCATTTCAGAAGCTATCTTGAGCCTCAATAATTGATTCTGCGATGTGGTTTCCATATTTAAAACGAAGGTATGTATTTATTCCAAACCAAGAGAAATTCTTTGTGCCTTTTATCTCAGTTTGTTTGAATTTTGCTCCGTTTCTTTACATGCACTTTACACGAGTCGTGAAGACGAAGAGAGATGACATACTAAACACGAGATGTTGAGTGTTGAAATGAAAGTGAAGCCACTCAAAGAAAGAGAAAATATTCAGTCTAAGACGACTGCAATGCGCAAAATGAACTCAGTTATACGTTAAACGTTAAAGTTTGATACAAACACGGCGCCACTGTCCTTAAAACATGCAGATACAATATTAATAACTGCAGGAATAACTGTGGTTTCGGTGGTACGAGGAAACCAAGAAATTTAATTAATGGTACTACACTTCATTAAAATCAGTTTCAAATGAGCATTAACATTATCATCATAATTCTGCGAACTCAATTTTAGGTAAATAGTACAGAATGTCCAAATAACACAACTGTGACAACTGGGTCCGTTTCACTCCACGGTGCTTAATGAACTAAAAAATTGGAATCTGCTACATCGGACGAAAATACAGGATGAAATGTTTGCTCGCAGCTCTATACACACACCATCTCCGTCACTTTATTCATCATCAGTGTGCATGTATTCACATTTTTCGCAAAATAACTGCAATGGTGTTCTTCATTGCTTTCGGGTATGATTCATGAATGTGTCAAATGCAGCAAATGAGTAAATGATTTTTTGATGGGTGCTTGTAGTAGTACTACATGCAACATGCAAGCTTAGGGGTTCTGGCTCTTGGGCTTCTTATTATACAGTTATCCTTCATGTATACCTTGTTCTCTGCCTGTAAATTCTAAATGTTTGCTATGATATAAAGAAAGTGAATGACTTAACTTGGACATAAAATCCCTTCAACAATAAAAGTAAAATTTTCCTTCTATATCGTAACAAGTCACTACACACACAGCAATGGAAATTAAATGTTAAGCGCTCTATACCATTTTAAAAGCACAAAAACCACCAAATAAATACCTACTTGCAGCCCGTATGTTGTAGCTGCATTGCTTTTTTGTCCCGTTAAATTATAAGCGCTATTGTGTGTTTTTTACCAACCACCACATCACATCGTTTCGTTGTCCACATTTTGTTGTTTAATTTTTTATCACATTTTATCACGATGATGACGATGATGATTGTATAAATATTAATGAAGTGTCATACAACATGATGTGGTTAATCCAACAACAATTTCGGGAATGAATTACTCTTTTACTTTTTATTATCGTGTTTTTGCTTCATCCCAGTTCCCAACAAAGACTTGATGCGCACGCTGGTAAAAACGCGGCTTGTGTGTGAGATCTTTATGGGTAAGGCTACAACCAGGCTCATCTACATAATAAATGTGGTGTGGTATTACAAAGGATGGTAATAAAAGCTTTCAATTCCAGTGCGCCACTTTGGCATGAACCACACAACAACCAACGAAGCAGACAGGCTCTCTGCAGACCAACGGTGTTACACGTAGAGAAGAAGAGACAGATGGTAGTTATTATCGAGTTAAAGTGCATTTATGTGCGCATCATGAAATAAGAGTCCATCCTGTCTCCTCGACAGAAAATAAATATCTTGACTTGGTTGCTGAGAAGTAATAAACCCGCTTTTCTTTCGGCGACTCTATTTTCATCTCGTCTTTGCATTTCAACTTGAAAACTCCAAGAAATATCCATGAATCACGATGGGAAAAATATTTGAGGAAAATAGCCGTCTTTTTAAGGTTTTGGTTTACACACATATTTTGCACGTAAGCAGAGAGCTACACAACATTGCTAGAGCCAGAGCCTAGGTAGGCTAGTATTGTTAATGCGCAAAAAATTGGCAAGCGTAGTAAATGTTGAAAACGAGAATTTCTAAGTTTTTCTTGTACATAACAGTAACAGAAAGTGCTTATTATTATTTGTATTTTTATGAAGCTGACATTTCTTACAGGCGAGTTTCATGTTCATATGCATATGTTCATAGACTTTGATTTTAAACAACACGCAGTACCAGACCAACTAGACGTGATGTCATATAGGGAAAAGGAAGGAGTGGTTTTAAAGGTTAAAAATCTCTAGTTTTACAATCTTAATATGAGGGGATGCCTATTCACAGGAGAAAAGGAAGGTCGAATAAGCTGTGAAATTCAGCTATTACGATGAATGTTTGAGGACGCTACTCTGCACAACACCAGTAGCACATAAATCGAGACTTTTTGGTTTACTAATTTATTTATCGTACGTTTGAGGCTTGTCAAAAACTGTCTTCTAAACTTACAGTCATACTGTACACTGCTGTGGTATTAACCACGAGGATTAGAACAAAATGTGTAGAATCAAAATATTTATATCTATTCCCCAAATGAGTACAACGCATATGTCTGCTTATAGGCAAGAATTTGGTCTGCCCTTACCATCTTTATCATGGTTGTCTAATTGACAAAACCACAAATCTGGTTTTCGTTTAGGAATAAGAGGTTTGACACTTTTTTGCTCCAAACAACTTGTATATACATATAGTGTCTGTTCGTACACTGATGGCAAATGAAATGGGTATTTCTTAGTTTAGTTGAAATTCCAGTACATAAATGCAAATAATAGGCTACGTATAGGTATGAACACGATTGAAATATACCTATAGAATTTAATAAACTCAACTTGAATTGGTCTAAGATAATAAGATGTTAGTTTTTATGACGTTAAAAGACGTATATTATTGTACACGTATTTATAGTGGTTATGAAACAAGCATTTAGCATGCACGTTCAAGAATACTTCATTTAGTTACTGTCAATTGTACTGAACGTTATGATTACAATGTTCACTTACTGTTTGTTTGACACATTTTGATTTTTTATTGGAGAATTCCATGAATTTCTAAGTGAATTTTTGAAATAACTATATCCATCTCCATTTCCCATCATTGAAGAATTTTTAAGTGCATTTTGATGACTAATGTAAAAAGAAATGACATTCGATTTCAGCATCTATCCCAATAAAAAACACTTGGGTTGCGGTCGTAAGCAACTGCTACTGGACGGGATCTGGAAACGACCTAGTTAGCAGGGTAGATGGTGGAACAAAGTACGCCTTCTTTTAACAACCGAACTCAACCTCTGACTTACTGGATTTACTAAGCTGAGTAAATGTTGTTCAATTCCAGAAGGTGGCCATCCGCACGTAGAAATGATCTGTCCACAGTCGACAGCCTGCTGTCTTCAACATGAGAATCAGAATAGCCTCTAACTTAACGTACTTCTTAAATTTGAAGAGCATATTATTATTGTTAAACGAGTCGACTATTTTACTACTGGTTTTATCACATATTCTATCCAGCATGGCTTAATATAAAATTATTTTCGTGAATCGCATTTTATAGCCAGCATTTCCGTTAGTATTTCTTTAACTAAATAAGTAATTTGAATGGATGGTAGCGGAATGTATAAAAACTAATAGGTGATTTCTGAGGAACAGATATTTTCTTTTCCTAATAATAACAGTTTTAAAAATTACGGTTTTGATTCTATCTCATACTTGTAGTATGTCTAAATGAATTTTTGCATTAAACCATGCCTAAAAACAGTGCCAAACTAGGAATGTTATCGTTGGGCACATCATATCAATGAACTCATGCTCATGTGGTGTACCAATAAGCAACAAGCATTCGGGGCTACGAGAGAAAGTACTTCTAAGCTGCTCATCATTTCAAAGTATAATTTTTAAACCCTAGCCACACGGCATTCTCGTACGATTTTAATTAAAGAAGCTAATTATTAGTTAAACTTATATCCATTTACAAACAGTGTATTTCGTTATACTCCTTAAAATAACTCGTTCCTCAGTTTAATACGCCATCTACATTGTATTGTGATTGCTTAGAGCTAAAATGGAACCCAAACTGTTAAAACATATGCCCTTGCCATAGACCATAATTAATTGACAATGAGTAAAACTTGGAGAATTTCGTGATATACATACACAACGCACGATCCATGTAAAGATTGGAATTTTCATGTTATCAGATACAACTAAGACACTCTTACAAACGATCTTTCGAGTTAGATGTACATATCACATTACCTTTTTAAGTCTTCTTTACTATACACCCAGCAGAAGAAACACAGTGGGTCAGAGAGTGTCTCTGTCAGTTCTCTCCCGTTCTTTTTTCTTACGTCGTAATGGTGATGATGGTGGTACACAATTAAGAGGTTGGTAGTGACGAACAAGATTTTATGAAGTCATGAAAGGAAGCCAGCAAGGGGAAGCATGTACACACAGTCACAAAGGAAGGATACGTGGAACTTTTAGAAAAATAAATGAAGTAAGGACAAAGGAGCTCCTAATGAACATCGTAGCGGAAATTAGGGTGTAATCATAAAACGAGACCCTACATACTTTTCCACTAACAATTTGACAGTTCCACTGCGCCAGTTAGTTTATACTAGAAAAAAAGTTGTTGCACGTTTTACGACCAGTATGAGGTAAAGCTTTTTCCATTGCAATTTCAAGAGCTTGTTTTTCGTACCAGTCTCAATTAGTAAAAAAAATCTACAACGATGTATAAGTTTCCTTACTTAAATCAATCATTTTCTTTTTAGACGTTGTATTACGCCACATTTACATCGCTAAGGGGTTTCCCAAGGATGTCGTGTTCGCATACCTTTGAACCGCTATTTATATAAGTCTAAATTGATTGATGAAAACAGCGTGCTAATGGGGCTATGTAATTTGGACCCTCGCCGCGCTCTGCCGGATCAACCGCTCGTTAGCGTTATGAACTGGCGCACTCCGGGAAACTTGATACTCTAACAGTATTCATCTCTATAACAACAATAATCAACTGGGATTCTCCGCAGAAAAGGCAGAAAACGTAGCAACGCACAAAGCAATATGCAAGTCAATTTTTGATCATGATGGTAATAATGGTTATGCATAAGTTTTTTCTCAAGTAATTTCTCATGCAAGATACTATATTTTTATATAACGTACAACGCAAGTTTCTAA
>JAHZNE010005838.1:0-20993 GCA_027744055.1 Callyntrura sp. NNG-2020
ACAATCAGTTGTTCATCTTATTTTGAAAAGATTGGTGGTGAGAATAAGACGTGCGCGTAGTGATGAATACTGTTTAGTATAGCTTGTTTATTGTATGGTTTCGTAATTTGTTGATTGTTGTAGGTAAAAGTTTTTTGTATAATCTTGTGCTTGGACTGGGGTACAGTAATTTCTGCATAAACATGCGAAAATTGTCACAGTTTAGGGTGGCGATTTATGTCGCAGTTTTTGCAACCTGCCTTAATCTTTGTGTCCCTGTGACAAGTGGACAGGAAGTGAATTTTTACGATGATGATGACAACGTTTTTACGCTAACAATAACGGGAGGTTGCTACAATTTTAAACCAAAGTGGGACAAACGGGCTACCGCCATTGAACCAGATCATGGCTGTTATAACGTTTGGGATAGACATGATTGTAGAGGAGGACAGCTTCGAGTTCAACGCGGGTCCAAAGGAATTACAAACTTGAAGCATGTCAACTTTGATAAATCCATTAGCTCCATAAATCTGTGCTCCCCAGAGGATGCGGAGCAACCGGTAACCAGCAGCAGTGGAGTAACTGAAGTGAGAAATGCCGGGTATAAGAGTATAGTTCCTCGGGCTACTTTACAAGGTGACTGCAACGACATTTGACATTATCTATGAAAACAAGCTTGAGATGCCGGATAGGTGGACGGAATATTAAAAATATGTAACGACCAACGTATCGTTGGAATAACATTTTCTTGCTTGCAGATGTACGTGAAGTGGGAGTAGAAGAGCATAACAAATATCGTGCCAGGCACGACGTGCCGCCGTTGAGAGGAGATGAAGAGGTAACGTCAACGTGAATGCAATATTGATTTGAAAAAAATCTAAGCTGGCGTATATGACAGTGATAAGGTGGTATAATGCATTGCCATTGACGCATAATGTTGAATGTATGTGGTTCCTTTTCCTTTTACGTAGTTGCACGAGGAAGCTCAAAAGTACGCCGAGCATTTGGCGTCAACTCACAGATTCGAACCTTCCAAAACAAACAGGTATGGAGAAAATCTTGCCACCAGTTTCCGGCGGAATAAAATTGATGCTGTGAGAGACGGTATGAGTTTCAAATTGAATGCACGCATACATTACTTTTCATATACTACTATTGTTTTAAGGCTTTCAGACTGTTAGTAATAGAGCGAATTTGCTTTTTACGTTACAGTCGTTAAACGGTGGTACGATAAAATCAAGAATTACGATTTTGATAGACCAGGATACAATGTGGATGGGAAACCTTCAGGTAAGCATTAGTAATTTACTGGGACAAGCTAAGCCAAATGGTATGTGAAACGCTAAACGTCTTTGCTTTGTTATTTAGGCTCATTTTCAGCCGTGGTATGGAGAAACACCACAAAACTTGGAATGGGCATAGCTTGGGATGACGTCGAAGAAGCCTATGTTGTCGTTGCATTTTACGAGCCACAAGGTTTGGTTCCTTCAGAAATATTGGAATTGGAAGTATGTAGGTTTTGATTTCCTATTCTGGGAGATTGTTCCCAGTCATATGATCGTGCATTCTAATTTATTTGTTTCCAGCTCGCCGACGTCAATTCAGGGAAAACGTTCCACCCCCAATTCACTGATCATTTCCATCGCGTGTTTGCAGCGTTCATTCTACTTGGACTTTTCAATAGCGTTTTATGCAATGGATGTTTTCAGGTGCTGTGGAGCACTTGAAGAATTTTGCGTGTGATTGATAGTCTGTGAAATTTGCACCGGCCAAAAAAATACAAGGAAACCAAGCATGCAAAATTGATGTTCAGCACTACCTTATTTGCATATTATACAATTTTACTATCTATACACCCATCTTAAAATTGAATCATTCAATGATCATTAGAGAAATGGTATTCGAGAATGAGGATAATGAGTTGTTCATATTGGTCTCGACAGGAAGAAAAATGTATGTATAATGACGAGTGAACGCTATATATATTTTTAATTAAAAAGACTACCACACTTTTGTAATCCAATCCTATTCAACGGTACACCATCCGTATAACTAAGACTAGACACACATATTGTAACAAAGGCATAATAACGTTAAATATCTTGTAGACATTTAAAATGATCGTGTGTAACACAATAAAAGAAGTTGCTTTCTTATTATCTTTTAAGTGTTCTCTACATCTTTTTACTGGGATCATTACAAATACAATTGTACTTTGATATTTCTAATGATTACTTACGAACATGCATAAAAAATTACGACCAAGTTGTTTCGTTATTAAATACACCACGAGATGTGTATCAGACCATGGATTATGACAGCAGCGTTGTTTGTACCGCCACCGCCTGATCCTAAAACTTCAGGAGTATAGGGTTACAGCAACTGGAAGAAATGCTGTTTTAATCCCCAAACCACCTGTGCAAAACACTTTCGTATAGGTGACTTTTAATCTACTACTGAAGTAATAACCGATTTTAAAGCGACCTTTTCAATTAGACGACAAGAAACACACGCACTTATCTCCACTGCCAGATGTTCTCATCTCTGCCATTTCATACTTACCATTTAAATTAATGGTGTACATCTGTTGAACACTTCCTAAAACAAACAAAATCCGAGCCAGCACACCTATGTGAATTTTTTTGACCTGCGAAGCGAAAAACGTAATTTGGACAATGCACGGTGTAGTAAAGTATATAGCTGTTATGAGTAAGTTAACGGTTTTCTTCATCCCCAATCCAGATACCTACTTACTTTGCAAAAAACACATCTCATTTCCGTCCTTTATTTCTGTCTTCTGTTGACAAAATGATGTAACAAGATCTGGCCAGTGGACAAGATGGACGATTACTGTTATATCTTTAATAGAAAACCACTGGACCCAACTGGATTCTTATTTTTGCCACAGCAAAGTATATAAATGACAATCATTCAGTAAGTGACATATGACATTTTTTGATGTTTTTCATTTTATGGGTGTGTTCATGCTGATGTGTGGAAGAAAAGCCGGTTCATTGTTCACCAGATACTAATTTAAATCATAAGATGAGATGGGATAAATGTTCTTCTCTATAAATTGCAAGTTCATTTGAACCCTAAGGCACCAGTTAGATTTTGACTGAAGATTGAAACAGAGCGTATCTGTCTAGTCTCCATCATGCGCCCTATTGGATGTTTACTGCTGGTTGCTTTGGCCATCACGGCTGGTGAGTATAGCTGAGTTATGTTTTCATAACATTTTTCAGCAAATTTTTTGTAGTGTAGTGTATATAGTGTGAAATTTAAAATGTCAAAGTTTCAAAGTGTGCGTTTTCCCTTACTCATTACAGAGGCCGGGATGATGGGACCTCCACCAGGTGTGGGAGGGATGGGTGGAATGGGTGGTATGGGTGCAGGAGGACCACCTGGAGGTCCTGGCATGGGTCCACCACCTTTCGTTCAAGCAATTATAGCGTCGAAGGGTAAGCCTTTTGCTGGGGGACCCGGAGGAGCACCTGGAGGCCCACCAGGAGCTCCCCCAGGTGCTGGTGGACCACCACCATTCGTCCAAGCCATTATCGCATCAAAGGGAAAACCTTTTGGAGGAGCTCCTGCTGCACCGGAACCTGCACCTCAACCGTTTGATCCTGCAATGCTTGGACCTCCCGCTTACATTCAAAGTTTAATGGCAGCCAAAGCTGCTTCACTTAGTCCATTCATGATGCCCTCCATGGCACTTGGACCACCTCCATTTGTTCAACAGTTAATTGCCGCCAAAAATGCAGCTGCAGCCCAAGAAGCCGCCGATGCAGCCGCTCAAATGGCAGCATTGCAACAGGTACCTCCAACTTCTTATTATTAACGTTTTAGTTTTTAAGTTTATAGACGCTGACCATAAATATATCTTTTTATGTTGTAAAACTTTGCATTGGCATAATACAATCTACAATACAAGCGATGAATAAAACACTGATCAATAAGAAAATGTAAGAAAAGCTACTAAGCTCTGTTTTTTCCTATGTTCATTTTATGTTCATGGATAGCCTTTTGGTTCCGCTCCCGCTCCCGTCCCTGCCCCTGCACCTGCCCCGCATCCTGCTCTTAATATGACACCAGCCGTTGGGCCACCTCCATTTGTTCAAAACATAATAGCACAAAAGGGGTCTCCATCCGCAGCTTCTCCCGCCAGTGCAGCCCCTCCAGACTGGATTCAACAGCTTATCGAAGCGCAAATGGCAAAAGCTGCAGCTAAACTTTCACCAGGACCAGGTTCCGCGCCTACCGCACCACAATCAGCACCTGGAGTTGCGCAACAACCTCCTCCAGCATTTCAAAAAAGAGATGCCACTATGGACGGAAGTGCACAGCAACAACCCGTAGCACCAGCACCGGCACCAATGCCCGGTTACCCTTTTCCTATGAATCCGTATGGCCTTCCTTCAGCGCCTATGGCTCCTATGCCGTATCCAATGATGCCTTTCTTTCCGCCGATGCCCTTTTGGAAAATGGGCTAACTTTCATAAATTATATCTAATTATTTTATAAACTTTCACCTGTAAGACTGTCTCATGAACTACAACTGAACAATGGTTATTGACCTTACTGATATGACTATAGCTCTTTACCTGGTGCATGGTAGATTGATATTTCATATATAATTTGATTTGTACGAAACTAGTGCGATCTTTTAATTCCTTGTTCGCTGTAAACTATTTGTTTGAAATAGCTAATAAAATATTTTGAATCAGCAAATTTAAAAATTAATACCAAAAAATTAATTTTAATCGTCCTTATTTTTCCATCATCATTTGAACTTGAACGACAAGATGCACCACGCAATACATAAATACGAACGATAACCCCAATTTTAATGCTGTAAAATGAATCTGATAAGATTTAGTATCAGTATTCCTTCTAATGACCACATGTTTCATCCGATTACTTCATTTATCTACATTAATTTGTGACATTGCTGTTTGACATTATACGTCATGTCGTGTACCTACCTTATAAGCCATACACCATATTATACAGGCATTAGCATGCATGTTTAGTTACTACAATAGTGCCAACTTTCACGGTTTGTTTGGGAATGTTGTAAGTGCGGTGGGTGCAGTATTAGCTTTGACAGCGCCAACACGCAGTATGCGGTTTAGAATGTAGTTTACAGCATCTTTTGTATCGAGTTGGAGTTACAAGTTACGTCTTGTGAAGAGATTTGACAAGGTTCGTTAGCTTAGTAAATATTCTTGATTGTTTGTCTTAATGGACTAGGTAATGTAATTCAGCAAACATACAATTAAACTGCGTATAATGGAAGGAAGGAGAACAAAGGTTTTGTGGCTACTCGCTCTATTGGTTGCAGCTGCCTATGGTAAGTTACACTGATGAGATGGAGCTATGTAAGGTTTGCACAATTAAGTTTCTTTGATGAGTGTCTTGAGTTTTACCTTTTAATTTTAACAAGCTGCTAATATTTACCACCAATCATTTTGATACAAATAATGATTTCCCATGATTTTATTTCTTCTCGTGTTATATTTGTACGTGAATCTACCATCGTGAATGAGGTTTTTTGTTAAATTTGACGTTTAGACTGCAAATTGCACATGTTTATTTGTTTTTTGAATGTATGAGAATGGGTTCAAATCATCCTAATCAATGATAAAAAATACTAATTTCCTGCTTTTATTTAGGTATACCACCGCCATGGGTGCAAAGCTTAATTGCTGCTAAATCTGACGGATCTGGAAAATACGGAAATATTTTTCAGCCAACAACGACGACTGAATCAACTCCGACAATAATTTGGTATACAGCAGTGGTTGTTCAGCCTCCACCTGCGTCCACGAATACAATCACTCCTCCACCACTACCGCAACCTGTTTCAAACCGTCTTTATAATTTTTCTAAATGGAAATACCACACAAAAGGATGACTAGCTGCTTTTGATTGACCTTTACACTTTGTTGATGACAACTACAAGTTAGGAATCGAAATGAAATAACTTGAAATAACCTTACATTTGTTTGTTTTCAATATTAAACTTTATTCGTGTTCGTAGTTTGTATTGCATTAAAATTATCGTCTATATATAAAATTTATTTGTTTAAAATTCACAGAGGCACGAAAAATAACAAGAGTCTGTATATTGTATATCTGTTATCCGTAACGGTACACCTGATAGGCACTGGACACACAGAAAATTTATATAAAGTTTGACGATATATAGGTACGTGTCACGCATGTAAATTTGCGTTCTTTCTCTAATCAACGATGTATCAGAATACTTGTCTTGAAAGGCATACAATAATATGCGTGGGTTCACGTGTAGGTTAAAAGAAAACCAAACTTACATCATAAATAGTAGTGTAAATAAAACATTTTCAGAGGGCACTTAACGTACCTTGTAATACATTTTAACAAAAACAACATCGTCATCCCTCCCATAGCTTGTGCATTACAAAATACTTTGACCAGCGAAGTTGATTAGTTTGTAGTAAATTTTCTGACTTAAGAAAACTTAAGAAACTCCTCACCTTGATTAATTTTTGGAATAATAATATAAGCGGATTAAAAAACCGCCCCGCAATTGCTACATCTTTTCTCTCGGCATAGCAAGCAACATAATATTCCAGCAGGAAAGAACACAATCGCACATAATATTCCAAGGCAGCTGTAGCTATCTTCCAGTACTCCCACCTATATCATCAAAACCACGAAAATTAAACCACACTCAGAAATGCTATTTTGAAGAAATAATAATTTGTACGTACCCGACAGGAAGGGCATCCGCCAACAATAATAACTGCAAGATAAGCAAAAGGTAATAATGTTGTAGTTTGTTTTCTGTCGCATAAAAAATAAGCGATTCTTGCTGTTACTTACTCTGTGTAGGCGGTACTACACAGACGGGCTCCTCCACGATTGTACCATAATTGTGTGATAAGGACGGTGGTGGTGGAGGCGGTCCTGAAGGGGTCCAGCCAGCAGGTGGGGGAGCAAAAGCACCGCTGTAATATGGAGGTGGTTGATCATACGTGGTAAAATTTTGCCCTCCTCCACTGCTTCCTGCTGCCGTATTTTGAAACCCTCCACCAGGGGGTTGATACGGCGGGGGCTGATCTCCGATTAAGGGTTTCTTGTCCATTATAAATCTTGTAAAAATTAATACATCAGATGACACAAATGTTGAATGTAAAACTTAAAACGAACTAGTTCTCAAGAACCAAAAATACGCTTGTCATTGTCATAATTATTTCTCTGTTCCGTGTTGATGTTTGATTTTGTCTTTGTTAAAAGGTTACTCTTTCATGTAAAATACTCACGTGATTAGACTGGATTGTCAACTTATTTAAGATGAGTGCACACACTGGTAACAATAAGACTGCACACACGTCACAAAAATTCAGATCATTTATCCATATAAAACATACATTCTTTCCGTTTCTCTTATGTTGTATGTCTGACAGTAAATTTATGCAGTGACAGTACAATAGTACAAAGCACAGAATACAGATTTACTCCTTTTCTGTGTATCAGTTTCAACTACAATATGGAATGGAGTCGGATTTTCGGAAATAATTTATATTTGTGTACCTATATATTCTATATCCAATCAATTTTTTAATTTAATATAGCAAGTAGCAGAGAGGATTATTGACGGAAAGTTTTGAATAGGTTCACATCATCACGCACTTATGCATCACCGATATTTACCAATACCGATCCACGTTACAAATTAGTTGTTAATGATGAATGAGTGGTGATGATGAAAAATGACGATAAAAGCCAATTGGAATGGGAAGGTTGTTAGAAATATATTTATGTGTATGTAACTAATATTCACAAGCTGCGAATGAAAACAGCGTGATTTTAAATTCACTTTTTGTGAACAGACACAACTGTCCAAGCAGTACCATACCGTACCAAAACAAGTGTTTCAACGAATAATTCGATTATTTTATTATATAAGAGTGCATAACAGGCACACTCAATTTTTTTATCACGATGATAAAAACGAACTTATTACTGAGCACCACTCTCAGCATTGTACTTTGACATGGATGGATTCATAAGGTACATTGGACGTACCATAAAACGCTGCGCTGGCTTTGCAACAAGGCATTACCAGTGCTTTTCTATATGCTACTAGCACGTATACGCATTACGTTTTATTTTGACTTTGAGTCAATATCACATGTTTTCTTCTTCAAGCATCATCATCACCCTCTTTTTATTCTATTTTCTGTACTTTATCTGTACCGTATATCCTCCAATAGAGTGGGGGCGTCTTCATTTTTACCTGGGGTGCCGACTGTAATTGCGAAACAATTTTTCAATTGCGATCAGTTATGGGTCCCGATTTTGCGTTGAGTTCATTTGAAAATTGGGGGTTGTAAAAGTGGATTGTATTAAACGCCAATTGGAGACCGGGCCGTACTGCAAGATATACGGTATAATATACGAATTGTTATTGTTAGACTATTTCAACACAACAACATTATTATTATTAACACATCTTATTACTTTCCTACAAAACCCCACATTCACACTCTTATGCAGGTTGCACAATAAAAGTAGTTGGCTAAGCATCCAGTTCCAACTACAGCTCACACAGTCACAGTGGCAAGCAAAACCACATAGGTGACTTTATTTTCTCCAACAAGTAGTTTTATATACTAAAACTAAAATGCTCATTCATACTTGGGTTGGTACGTCTGTTCAACTCGGTTCCGGTTTGCTGTTCAAAATCTGGAAGCGTTTGTTGACTCTCGTAGACATGTCAGGCGCATGACTATGACATATACGATTGCTCTATGCGTTTGACCAAAAGATCAAGGAACTGCGTTAATGCGATATGTAAAATAGTATTTTATAACGTTTACACATTTATTGTAGAACAAAATCAGCTTTTTAGATGTTTAATCAAAATGTTTATACATAAAATCATTAATAATGTGCATTTTTGTCGATACCACCATAAGGTGTGGAAAGTTTCTAGCAACGCCTCTGTTTCTATTTTGACTTCATGATCATTTCCATATAATAGACGAATAATGGTGGGAAAAGATGGTAGGATGTTCATACGCGATTGTTAAACAAAAGTAGCATATTTCATCAAGATTAAAGCATTCATAATATTTGGTTCAATTAAAAAAGAGCACGATTAATTTCTTATTTGATTTGAATATTTCTACATCTTGGAACATGTAAATGCCATTTCAATGAATGAATCAACACTGTTTTAGCAGTGATGTATCTTCGGTATACGTGTATAGACCATGGTTTAAAGAAACATCACATACTTTAATTTTCAATTTGTCTCATTCGTTTCAATTACATTTTTTATTTATTTCAAAATGCTATTTAAAGACGATTAAAAATTAAAAGTCAAGTAAACACAAAACTTGTAATTCAAACTGTTCATTTTTTAGTCATTTGACCATATGCAATGAGTCACACGAATCTATATGTGCTTGCTTAGTATACATGAAACTGTCTGCTCGTCTGCTGAATATTGGCAGCTATTACTGTCAGTACTAGTAAAAAAAACGGATGTTTATAGTTTCATTTGCTCGTCATGCGAGCGCTTTAAATATTTTAGAAAGTATACGGTGATGTATGCGTGTATGCTAATAATAAATCATGTATCCTATGCAGCATGTGTTAGTGTTGGTTGTGCTGTAAATGCAATTTACTTAATTATAGTGGTAAATATACTGTGTGAATAATAAAAGTCCTCTGGACAAATTGGGTTATTGCTGACATCATTGCACGTCGATTTCATCTACACAACACGACGCATTATTACATACAAAGCAACATTCTAATTTATGGTTAATTTATTATTCAAGCGGCTTGCCAACTATTGGCACTATGCAAAAGACAAGTCTGCAAGTAAAAGGACACATCTGCAAACGTTATTGTCAGATCACACAAAATAATACATAATATCCCCTGCAAAATTCGTAGTGACAGAGAAATGCCCACCGCGGAATATGAAAAGGGAATATGGCGCCGTTATGAATAAAACGTCCTCCTAAAAAACAGAAAGAAACTTCTACGTCCAGTAAAAATGTTAGCGCACTACATTTTGGAAGCATAATGCATACGTCAAGCTATGCACAAAAAAGAGAGTGATAATGCAAGAAATGCTAAAATTGCTTGGTTGCTTGTGTGGAAAAAGAAAGAACAAAATTTTTTATCTCCTTCAATTGGAAGGAAACGCCTGAGCTGTTTTGGTATAACTAGAGCACTTGCGGGTGTCCGCATACTACGTGCACAAACACAAACCCGTCGTATGCACATAAAAGCATATAGCGTGATATTTTCGAAACGAAACTTGCAGACATGCTTGTAGTGAAGGAAGAGTCTTTCCTGAGTGTGTATAAATGTATGTTGTATGACTACTGTAAACATACTCGTGTATGCTGTTGCATTGTAATAATAATAAAATACGAAAGCATAATAGAGATAGAGTTCGTGCCATGTACGTGGATATGGTGGCTCTTTTGTGTTGAAGTGTGCAGGTGAGTTAAAATGAAAATGAAATGAAAATTTACCTCTCATCTCTCCTCATATTACAACAAGCCTCCCATAAGAACTAGCCGTGTCACACCAAAATACGTTCAACTTGTTACCCAGTTGGGAAGTTGTTGATGATTCACCTTGAATACGAGCAGCTATCGTGTAGTAATATTCACATAATGCATAATTAGTTGAACGGTGCAATTCACAATTCAAGGAGACCAGTAACTGCGTACAAATAAGGAAATTGTGATTGTCTGTAGTCTGTAAAATTTTCCGAGTGTACGACGTATATACATGTTAATAGCTAAAGCCAGTTAGTTGCGGAAAACTGATATAGCACACATTTGGTGAGGGATTTTTTGCTGACTCTGTTTCATACATAAACATACTAAACAACACCATTAACGCTAAAATTAATTTACTTTGAGCTGATTTTGTACTAGACTGCATCAACAATATCAACATCACAGGCATCTAACGAGATACTCCATGCTACAACGTTACAACCAATTTCGGCGTAGCGTTTTATTATCTGCTCAACATTAATTGAGTAAATGAGGTTATTGATTACTGTTCTGTGATTGATAGTTTGATAGATTGGGATTTAAGAGAGGATAAGGAAAGCAAGATAGAATTTTTAGTGAAAGGGAATAACGTAGTTTAGACAAAAGTGGACTTAATTTAGCTGTGTGAAATTTTCAACAGGACGAAATTTATTGCTCGAAAACTGTGATATTTGTTGGTTCAAATATATATCTACTTAATTATCGTTGAGCAAGAGACAACGCTTTCGAAATGTGTTTAGATTTTGACGATTTGGTTGAATGCGCGTTGTGCACAGCGTGCTTATATCTGTGCTGCTCATGTTGCAGTAAGTGAATAGTAACACCCTTTCATAAAACCCTTGACATTTACTGATAAAAACAAGAGTTTAATTTTCCAACATTTTTTTCTGTAGTGGACAAACCACGGGGACAAACAACGGTAATTCAGCAGCAACCTCCTATAGTTTATCAACCTCAACCAGGTGCATACTATCCGGGTGGGGCGTACCCACAACAGCAATACCCGCAAGGGCCTTACGCACCAGGGCCGCCTGGTGGAGGTGGACCTTATCCACCACAGCCTTATCCTCAGCAAGGACCTCCACAAGGAATGGGGTATCCTCCCCCACCATATAATGCACCTGGAAACGCACCCTATCCTCCTCAACAACCTTATGCACAACAGCCTCCTTATTATCCAGGTGGTGCCCAGAAATACTAAAACTCCTTCCGGGGGGAGGTGCGGGTGCACTATGATTATTTCATTTTTCTGTGTAAATGAGGACACTACATAATTTTTCATGTGTTAACTGAACGAAACCTTTGAATAAATGCAAGAGAGTGTGTCAACGTTTAAAAATGCGTATATAAACTAATCATAGTCCAGCAGTCCTTCACTATTTTTAGTCAGTGGTAGTTTCAGTTAGTTATTATCTAAAATTTGAATGCTATTTCGGCAGTCCTGCCGTATGTAATGATTGTATACTTTATTACGTTTCAATTTCAATTATAATACACATATCTAATCCTCAAGTTTCAAAGGGAGCAGCGTGTTGGGGGTCCAAATATATTAAAACGGTTAACCAACCAGTTCCATTGTTGTGCTACCATTATTATCGTCTCTACCAAACAGATCCATTTGTACGTTGTTAACCTTTGTTACGTATGAGCTTGAAAATAATTAAGACTCTTATATACCGTTGTATGAAGAATTGTTTCGAAATTGGTATGTACAAATAAATTTAATAAATAATAATAATAATTGTACATTATAATATGATGAAAGAATAATAATGTATATGATGTTTCGTAAAATGGTGAGGTAATAATACTAGGAGATGGTTTTGTTGGCTGGTTATAAAAGTTGTTTGAAAATAATCAACTAAGTTTTGCGGGTTTGTTATGATGAACGAAACTGTATTGAATGACAGAGATATATATACAGTTACTTATTACTTACAATTAATTACATATGATGCCTTGAGCCACACTATTTTTGGCGCCACCAATGTATCTCTCCGATGAACCTTATTTCCTAAAAAGACTAAAATTAAGCAAGTTATCGTTCACGTGTAAGTTCGAAAATATTGTATGTATGTAGTTATATTATAGCTAACACTGATGCGAATGCTGTGTCAACTATACGTCTTTTTTGGTGCCATTTTTGTAGTTTATAACCAAGTCGAAACGATCATGTTGAAAATACTTTAAAACACGAACACTATAGTATAGAGATGATCATGATCTATTGTTTTAAACACACCAAGATAAACATTAACTTCAACATTAAAACTAATATTCAGTGTTAATTTTTTATGAATGCACCATCAATTACGTGTATCAAAAATGTTAATGTAGTTTAGTACCTAACATCTTCGTCTCATTCTTTTCACTTCTGCTGTTACTGTATTTCATACCACCTTTTAAATATGTATATGGTGATAATGCAAAATTATTCTGATCTTGTAGCTAAAAAGAATAAATTCTTTACGATATATCCATTAAATAAAGTTATCCCACATACATATATATCATGTCTTAAGTGCTACCTTTTATTAGTTTCTTTAATACGTTCACCTTTTTGTTAGATTTACCAACACTACCAACGACATATCACACGACACATGCACGTAAAAGACGAAGACGCCAATGCCAAAAGTTAAGCAAGCAACACGACATTCATCATTTATCACTGTAATAAAATCCGACGTCAATTTATCGTATATAGCGGCATTACAATCACTTAATTCACAGAGGAGATGTAATAATACCATTATCAAGTTCCTTCTAAGGTGAAACAGTAGATTTTATTTACAATTTGTTCTTTTATTACTACTACTGCGAGTATACTTATATATTCAACTCATTTCCCGATAATTAAGTAATGAAAGGAAGAAAAAAATAGTAAGACAAGGTTAATTACTTTACATGGTGGAACAAATCAAAAACCACTTATTCACACATAGTGTTAGTATCTTACACTTTATTTTGCTTGGACGTTCTTTTGAATGACCAACGACCTACTTTTGTGCAAATCGGAAGAGGACAGTATTTAGCAAGTGTTAAATTCAATCATTGCTGAATTGAAATATTAAATGAAATATATGTACTTATGGGTTTACATATTGAAAATTATAATGACCAGCGTTACTATTTTAAAATACATTTATAATGATGACTCACTTTCACGTTGCACATGTATCTATACTGTACCGTCCTGTGCATACATGTAGTACATCGTCCTTTTCACTTTTTATTATTAAAATGCCGTTCATTTGTGGACATGCAAAGTTAAAACAGGTAAATTGAAGGAGTGAGGTCGTATAATGTTTTCTCTAATGAACAATCAAGAGCACAGGAAGGTACGTACTTTTAATTCGCTGCAAAAATAATCCAGGAATTACTCGGTAGTCTGTTTCATTTTCATCAGACATTTTAAAAGTAATTACAAGCGCTTCTTGTCACTGTCCTCTGTCGCGGTTGCGGCAGCTTTAGAAAATCTAGACACTAAAACAGCCACTCTTTCAATAGGAGCTGTAATTACTGGCGAGTCATCTGAATCTCCATCAAATTTTTTGTTAAGCATGCAGTCTTTCAAATCTTTAATAAGTGCCGAGTGTCGGCGGACAGATTCCTTGGCGGATGCGTGGAATCCTCGCAGCCTCGAGAAAAGCAATTGTGCTCGGGACTGAATGGCTTCGATCCTGTTTCCGTATTTGGATTCACGCAACCTATATTGCAACTTTTGAAGCATTTCCATCAATTGGGGCTGGACCACGGGCCAACCATATTTATATGTGCTGTACAGCACAACTACCTGGAATACTAAAACACCCACAATAATGGCAGCAAAGAAAGCAAACACGTCAAGAGAAAAGTATTGTACAAATGATAAGTGTCGACTGGAAAGCTTTAGGTGTTCTGCGCCTTTGTGACGCATAATATACTCAAGGAAATTAAGGACTCTGTCTAATGGCGGCTCAGAAACGTCCCTCATCAAGTATGAAAGACTCTCAATGTTTTTCTTGTACGTCGAGTTGCTGAGAACTTCGGAGATGTGCTCATAAATTTCGTCGGCGGTGGCAGTGTCCTTGTTGAAACCGACAGCGATTCCCTTTTCCTTCATTTTGATCAAAGCATCACCTTGGTCGATGAAGATGGGCATACCTACCATTGGTACAGCAAAGTAAATAGCTTCCATCACACCGTGAAGTCCACAATGTGTGACGAATACTTTGGTTTTTGGGTGGGCTGAACAGGAAGCATAATATTCAAATTATGATTATAACAAGTTTGTAATATGTGACATATAACAAATAGGTATGTGATATCGCTACCTAAAACA
Organism: Callyntrura sp. NNG-2020; assembly: GCA_027744055.1. Taxonomy (NCBI): domain Eukaryota; kingdom Metazoa; phylum Arthropoda; class Collembola; order Entomobryomorpha; family Paronellidae; genus Callyntrura; species Callyntrura sp. NNG-2020. The sequence continues at coordinate 14,881 of JAHZNE010005838.1, forward strand.
TCTTGTTGTGGGATCCATTCGAGGACCTTCACGTTGGGGGGTACAAAGTCTATGGGGCCCTCGAATTTGACCAGGAACTTTTGAGGAAATCGAGCAAAAGCTTCCATGAATGCGTTGACTAGTCTTTTAGGAACAACTTGTGGTTTAAAGATAAAGCCCATGGTCAGTAAAACTACGCCATGCTCTCCAGAGCTTTGCATCCAATCTTCGATTTCCTTTTGATTTAAAACAATGTTATAATATAAGTAAATATATAAATATATTGAAGGTAAAAAAATAAGTGCTTATTTCTTTCTGGTTCATTAGTATACCTTCGGCAGTGGTCTAGATTCACGAATTTGCATTCCACCGACGTTAATAAACGTTGGAGGCAGTAATCTGGGGTAATCTAATGCGTAATCAGTATTAATCAGCATTCCATTTATGTTTTTAAGCAAATCATACGGATGCGGAGAGCCTGGTAAATACTTTTGGAGGGAATGATTAATATTCCAACATTGAAACCAAACCACAAAATGACTCCCCAATTTTATCAGGACGTTGTGCGCTCTTTCGAAAAATGTCATTTCATGGGTAAGACGAGACATGAATGCGGGGACGTGGGACGACGGTAAAAATGCCGTTGTCCAGTCTGCTTCTCCAGAGGAGAATGGGAAAGCCCAGTAGCCCACAGATGGAATATTAAGATGGTGTAGTAAAGCCAAGCCGCATTCATTGTAAATAATGTCAATAATGGCCACATCATATTTTTCGTCTCGAAGTTGGCGTATGAGCTCCTTATTGCCTAAAAGATCGTCGCAGTGTTTTTTAATTAGTGGAAAAGCTTCTCCTGCGGATTCTACAACTGACTTGTAGCTTAGTCCAGAGTTCCACAAAATGTCATACGGCACCTGCAAAAGTTTGTATTCGCATGATAGTTGCATATGCACCGCAGTATAATAACGCCCGTCCATCAAGTAAAAAAATAGTTTACAGTTTCACTCAGCATATATATAACTTACTTTAAATGCAGCTTGTTTTTCCTTCGTTAGTAATGTCCATTTCCCCTCCGAGTTGTCTACACTTAACAACGTCTCGGTAATGTTAGAGTTGTTGACAGTGGGAAAGTAATGCTCATCTCTCCATCTCACTATATGAACTTGGTGACCTCGCTTTGTCAACGAGTCCGCGACCGTTCTCAATGTCAACACATGAGAACCCGTATACATTGGGTGAGTTATCAAGATTTTTCCAGCGTCACTCCACTCCACTCCACAACACAAGTACAGTATGAGAACAACGAAAAGTTTTGACACTGACCATTTCCACATGCCCATTCTATTAAAACTATTGGTGCAGCCGTTTTCATTACAATTTTTGCTTTTCTTGAGAAATATCAAAGAATTTTCTAAAAATTTTGGCTCCATCTTTTCACATTTATTTTTTCCACAAATGGCAAATTACCAAGTAGTGATCACATGTATAAACCAATTACACTGTGCAAATGTGCATCAAAAGATTTCGATCAGCCAAACGCTGACCGTTCAGTTGATGGCGTAAGGTTAAATAATCCTTTATCTTTAAGAGAAAAAAACTGATTTCGTTTACAATTCCATAAAGAAGGTGCACTCGAAAAAATATTTTCACATTTCGTTCACCCTTTACGGCTCACATTATTCCTCCATTTCAAAGTAAAACTACATTTTCGTCGTCGTCGTCGTCGGTTTAAAATAGAAAATCTACTTTTAAAAGTACAATAACAATTACTGTAATAATAATAACGCAGGGGACATTTAACGATGATGTAAAAGGACACACGATTATTGTAGTAGTGGGGTCAGTCGCACGGTACCATGTTACCAGTACTGGTTGAGAACGAAAGAGAAAACCCTTTTTTAACGTTGTTAGCCATCCACTACCATTTCTTTTTTGGTAGTCGCTCGCTTGTAGTAGTGGTGGCAAATGTTGCAAAAATGCGATTTATCCTCTGTCGTGTATTAAGCGTGCATCGTTGCAAGAATACATGAATTGTTTTCTTGACCGTTTAGCGCTGTAGTGGTGTTAGCGTCGGTGGTCAGTCTGCCAGTAGTGCTAAACATCGCTATCGCTGCAGTACTCTAACAGGATACCTTCAAGACTCACTTCGTAAGTACTTCGACGATGATAATAATACAGCAGCAATGTTAGAGAAGAAGGCATACCTGTAGCATGCCGATGTAGGTACGTTCAGTCTGAAGGTTTGCAGTGTCTTATGAGCTTTAAAATAATTGTATTCTATAGGTATCGTGAGCGTACTGGTACCATCAACTATCGAATTGCAACAATCAACCACATTTAGCACCTTTTTGTTTTGTGCTCAGAACTAGTAAGGTTGCGTGTTCTTGTCATTTATAGATTTTTCTTTAGCGAAAACGGATGACGCCATAACATGTAGCAAGGATCCTAGTTGGTCCTTACTCCTTACAAAATGTTTGTATGTGCGTACGCACGCTGATGAACTTTATGCACGTACTACTCTCTCAGATACATAAATCAGTGTACTCGGCATCCTTAAACACATCCTGTTAGTGTATTTAAAAGACAAATAAAAAAATCCACTGACGAATATCACTTTCGAGTAGGTACTAGGAATTCGTAGATATATTTAAGTGATATTAAAAGTGTTTTTAAATTTCTGGCTGAGTGAGATATAGAAGCAGTAAGCATTAAGCATAGCATATGTCAGGCCAGGCAAGCATGAGAAGATGCGTTGGTAAAAATCATTGTTGCAATAATATTGTTTACGGTGTTGTTGCACTTGAATTGCAACATACGTATTACAAAGAACAGAATCAGATAGGCAACGAAAGCATGAAAATATTACGTTGTATCGCGTACAATTAGATTATGCTGATTATTGTTGTAATTCAGTGTATGTGATGTTGAGAAGCTAGAAAACAGCCTAGTGCCTAAAAAGATGAAGGAATTTTAAATTTTACCTTGAATAACCTTATCTTGCAGGGTTAATGTATCATAGGGTACCTAAAGGTTTCCATTAATAATAAATGTTTCAAATACAAAATCACCAATAATGGCTTTTGCAACAATGCAAACCCTACTTGGAAAACCCAAAGAATAGAACGAGAAAGTAAGTTGAACTTTTAATGAAGCGGCATCATTTCAAACAAAGCCGGGTAATACAAGGAAAATACATAATGATGGGAGATAAATAAGAATGGAAGAAATAAAAGAAAATTGATTGACATTAGCCTTGTTGCTTTTTTCGATTAAATATGCAGTCCAATTCAATGTAAAATCAACTCTGTTTTAAAATATACTTTGTACTTTTTAAATTTCAGTTTCGTCATTTTTAAAGTTCGACTATTTCATCATAGTCTTGCTTGTGCTTGGTTCCTTTTTAGGAGTTAGGTTGTTTTGCAGCGCATCATAATCTCACCATTTTATTTTAAAAATTTGTAAGGACGCATAATATATAAGTACATGCACACCTGCACACATACTTGAACATGTACGCATGCTATAACGCCTGTTTCAAGATACGATGAACATAGGAGACCCTTTCTGTTACTACTGCAGATAAAATCTGGGTCAATTTTTCGTAAAGTAAATGGTGGTGGTGGTGGTGATAGCATAGCGATCTTATTGTAAAAATTGTTGTTGGCAGTTTACTTTACACCTTTACTTTTGCAGATATGTAGTCTCTCTGTTGAAACACACAGTAGGCAAGAGAGCAACACCAGAAGAAAACCTGCAGCTTTTGAATATATATACTTGTTGAAAGACTTGGCTCAGACCCCTTAGTCCATTCATGAGTGCTCGTGGGGTAAAGAAAGCATATTTAGGATAAAAATTAGGATAAGAAACGTAATACCGCTTTAGCGTCAACATAAGTTGGTTCAACGACGCCTGCGTTATGTTGGTTGGCCCAGTGAACACTGCTTGGCTTCAACTTTGCCTTTTAGCGACTTGGCCTGCTCTGCCTGCTGCAGTTCTCGTCTAAAAATATACATGTAATATACAGTTTTGCTGTGAACGATTGCAATGTACAAATCTGACGTTGGTGACGTTTAATTTCACTTGCCATTGGCTAAATGTTAATGCTAAGGTCTCTATTCTACTGTATCACTACTTTTTACTCTTTTACATATCAGTTATATGAAGTAACATGAATGGAACACATTTTGTGGCATATGCTACTCGTTACAATAGAATCCGTCTCTAATAAAATGAAAATGTTGCGCTCATTAACAGTCAAGCCTTGCTAAGTTATCTTTTTTTTCAACGCAGGGCATTGTTTTTGTTACTGTCAATAAGTATCTTTGTATGCATTGTGCATAGGTATGAATAGTCTGGCTGTATAGCTTTTAGACAAACTCTGCCAAGCAAACAATTTATCATTAGTTCACAATTTTGGCTACCATCCTTACTTTGTAAGAGCTCACGTCTTAGCGTTTTTGCTGTTAGTTGTTAGTATTCTAGAGTTAAACTCTCACCTAAAGCTTGTCAACTAATCATGTCATATTTTCAAAATTGCTACTGTATGATACCAAGATGATAACATCTTGCACCATATGCATTACCCTGTCTATCATGATGATGATCAGATCAGTAACCGCGCTTACGCATGTGTAAGGTCAAGAAAAACGCTGCGGTTATTGTCTTTAATCTCATCTATGATAGATTTACCATTTATCGTACACATTTGCAAAATGTAACTAGTCAGTAGTAGTGTCAAACCTGTGTTTTCCTTGGCGTTATCGTTGTATATATTGCTATAAAATGGTTTCCTATTTAATGGAATAAAAGCATGCCAGTGCACTGTTTCATTATATTGCAAATGTTGCAAGAATGACAGCAGTAGTCTGAAATGTTATTTGTTGATTGGTTCTTTTCGTTTTATACTCATTATCTTGCGAACAATGATAACCTAAAGTTACTAGTAACTATCAAAAAGTTGAATCATGTATATAGCATATGTCTTGATGTATATCTGCTCTATGATAGCGTAGCGCTTGTTCATTGTTCCTAATTTGGTAAGATAATCGAAATTTTAGCTTTTGAAATTGGCGTAAATTTACACATTTACCGACAGTTTGTGCAATTGTTTGGTGAAAAATGCGCACAATGATGACGTTAAAAACAGTTTTCTTCGTTTTTTTCTTTTGTCAGTGACAATAAGACGAGAGGGTTTGTATGTACCATATTGTGGCTTAACTTAAGCCGCTTAAGTATTCATAAATTATAATGTGCAGTTGTTATTGTCAGTTTGAGTAGCTTGCCTTAATACGCTAGATTATTGCACAATAAAAAATGGATACGTAAGTTAAGAACCAAGTGGCAATCATCTTTAATTTCAGATTTATGTGGGGAAGTACTGAACAGTATACTGGTCTGATACAGCGTTCACTTCACAGTTTATAAGTGTAAAGAGAAAAACCATTTCGTCAAATTTACTCCTGTCTTTATTTCAAGGTTTTGTTTTTCTTTCTAGTCCGTAGTCCATACATTAATGCTGAAGAATCAAAAATGGAAGCTAATATTTATCAATGTATTGACCTTGAGTATAGTTTACGAAAGCGAATACTCTGCGCTTATATTATATACGGCTCTAAGTAAGTTGCACTTCAATGCAACTCATTTCGGCTTACAAAATATTGTTAGAGGAAGTGCCCAGTGAAATTCTGGGATGCTCAAGTGTATTGTGTATTTTCATAAAAACACTAACAACTTAAAAATATGACGATGGTGGTCTGCTTAATTGTCGAATTCCCACAATCCGTAAAATAAGCTTGGATCTGATTCTGACAATTTATACATAATCTTACTAGCACTATTTTGGTTTTGGAATTGTAGCATTTTATCATTGTCAACTGTGCCTGACAGCTCGCACTACTGGTCAATGTTTGAGCTCGTCGCAGTATCTGGGAAATAATGATTCATAAAATATGTGTTCAACGGAAAGTAATGGAGCTTTGCGTTCGTAGTGAGTATGCCACCTATTACTTACTATTATTGGATTGGGGAACGTGCACAAATTATATCATCACAAAAATAGTGATTTTTAACCCCAGGTACCCACTTCTCATGAATTATCATTTTCTCCTTACCCCACCCACCTACCCTACCAATATGAC
>JAHZNE010005839.1:0-14621 GCA_027744055.1 Callyntrura sp. NNG-2020
TTTTTATTTACTTTTTTAACTTCAAAATGAAATACACAACGCACCGCATGTCATGCTGGATGAAGAAGCACAAATATCGTTACCCGTCGTAGGCATTTTCAAGCAAAAGTGAAGCAACTTTCCATTTCATAATTTTTCTTTAGGGCCAGTGAAAGTGACAGGTTGGGTTAATGGCTCTGATGACGACTCTTTTTAATTATAAAACGATATTAGCAAATTAACATAGAATTTCCACTGTCATAAAAATTCGGTAGCGGTACAGTAAAAATTAAGTTTAATTTAATAATTACTGTAAATATAATTTATTTAAAGCCAGCCTCACAAAATCAATGCAGTTTAGTTTCACGTGTTTTAAATTAAAGCTCAATGCAGTTTCCGCATTTTGGCAACGTATGGAATGAAAGTAATTTAGGTTAACTAACTGGTACATATATATCATATATGTAATGTGTAATTACATATTGTTGACTGTACATTATAAAAAGATCAAGATCGTACTAAAGAGACAAAATGCAGATAACATAAAGCCTTTCGGCGAACTCCCAGTAGATATAATTTGGTAATTAGTTACATATAATTACTGCCCTGCTATTTCATTGGAATACGACGATGATGGTTGAGACATGAAAATTCTTTGTACGTCTCAAATCCCAAAAGTGTAATACGCATCTACTTTTATCTCCGAGTATGTACGTAAAAAATCGTAAAAAAATGTCACGAAGTCTAATTTTTCTCTGGCCCTCGAATCCTCGATAGATTTATCATGGCTCGGCTCAAGTCAGTAGCAGTCTAACAGCGAGGTACAAAGAATATTGATGTACAGACTAACGTAAATATGCACATTTTACTCTAATTTCTTATCTGTTCTGTTATATATTCTCATTTAGTACTTATTTTTTCTGTAGAAGAGCTCAGTCATCCATTAGCTGGGTTGCTGGGTATCTTGCAATGCAAATATGATGCATATGCATCAGTCAAATTGCATGAGAATAACACTTACAAGTTTTAAACGCAAGTTTTAACTCTATGCTTAATAATCCTCTTCTGTAGTAATTCCATTCATAGGTACTTTCAACTTCATGATTTTATGTTGCCCCGTACAGTGTAATTATATCTATTAGCCTTTCGGGTAGTGCAAAAGATATCTCATTATTCGTCGTAATTTGTTATCTATATTTTATTTATTGTTTAGTATTTTGTAAATGCGAGACTTAATATCATGTGTCCATTTTGCATTGTGGTCATTTAGCCATTCACAAACCACAAGTTTTTTTTATGACCATGAGGGATATTTTTTATATATTCATTATTCCTCCAAACGTTATGCCTTCTTACTTTACTCCTCTTTACAGAAATGGTAAAGAAAAAGAAGTGATGATGATAGACGCTGTTCCAAACTCCTTATTACATTACAACATAGTGTTCATTCATAGTATCGTACCTCGCTGGTGAAATACATAAAACATCTTGGTAAAATCACATTATTGTGCAGAAGACACAATAACGTGTATTGAGGGGAACTTATTTTTTTTTGTATTTGCCTAGACTCTGGACACAACACCAAAAACATTTCTGATAATAACCTCCTTACAACAGGTGTAACGCAGAAAAAAATCATGTAAAATGAATGAGTCTAGCTTTTTTACTGTCTCTGTGAGTTTGAGCCTTTTGTGTTGAGCATATATAGTCAATTGGTAGGTACGAACGGTGTAGCATTTTGTTCCTGTCTATTTTGAGAAAAAATGAAGAAATAAGAGCTATTTAGCATCGCAAGATACATGAGAAAAACCTGTTTCTGTTTCTACGCATTGGGACATTTTCATCATTTCGTCTGAAGTAGCAACGAATAAGTCCAATACAGCCCAATGCAAAATAAGCAGAAAGTCTCACGTGTGTTTCACGTAGAAAAGGTTCAGTAACAGGATTAAACCTACTACGTTAGTTTGACTTTGACGGGGCATTCCCATTCTCAAATTTTGAGTTGCAATGCATTCTCCTGCTGATTAGCAAACTAGTTAGCGAGTTTATTTAACAAGTTTCCAAAGTGTATTTAGTAGGAGTTTGTTTCTAAACCCAGTTACGTTAACTAACTGCATGAAATGTCGGGAGTGCTCAAGCGATTTGTCACGGCACCTCAGAAGACCTTTGTGAGGTGGCATTCTCAGGTAATGTGTACTAATACTTTTTTTTATAAATAAAATGTAAAAATAACGCCACACATCCTTTATTCGCACTCCTTTGATCAGATGTTAATTAGCTTGTATATTCTTACCTTCCACAAACCAACAAAGTTTGTTCCAGTCCAAAGGAGAAAAATACAAACAATTGAACGTTGGGTTGAATGTTGAATATGGATTAGTTTGTACAGTCAAAATAAATTGCGATGATGACGAAAAAACCGATAAACTTGGCAGTTATATGTAAAAGTCACGTGATTTGATTATGTTGCGACATTATAAACGTAACCTCAATGTAACCCCTGCGTCAGGCAAAATAATCGATTCTCCTATCAAAGAAGACGTGTACATACTTAGATATTGGAGTTGTTTGAGTACTACAAACATCTACCTAATTAAATTGCACACTTACGAATGTTCAGAAATACTTCACTCGTCCTTGAGCAGAATGAAGCCTAAGAAGAGCTCTTCAGTTAGTTTACACACCAGTGACTGCACACTCGCTTTTGGCAACGAAACACATGAACTGTAAAAAGGGGTAATTTTTCATGCAGAAACATTAAAGGGTTTCACGACTTTCAATCTTCTCTGTGAAAGTGAATAGGTATTATTACATTTTTTCAAGGAAGAGCGAACATTTAATTTTGCAAATCATCCATTAACAGAATGATTTCACTCTGAATTGAAATATTATGCATTTAATCTAAACAACTACCTAGACTAAACCACACGCACATCGAACAACAGCTCGACATTTGTCCTAAAACCTATAAACAGTGAACACAACATGAGAAAAATGCGATAACCCGTTCAAATAATAATGAAAAGGACCCTGCATATCAGTGACCTACTTGTAACTGCTGCTGGGCTAAATAAATAAAACTGGAAACATGAGATTCTGTAAGAAATGATGTGCTGTTCACACGAATAGTTTTACTCTGCCATGATAAAAGTCATGCCTATGTAAGCACTGACTGAGATGATGTGAGAAACAGAGCTACTTCCTTACCCACTGAAATATCTCTGTTTGTAGCAGTTGTAGTGCACTTGTAGAAATCAGCACTTCCATCCACACACTGGAACACAAACTCGTATTGCACAAATACAGCGAACAGCAGGACGTACTGAAAACTGAATGTGGACTGGCTGCCACTTGGTGGAAGCAAGAATCTTTTCAGTAAGACCAAACACAAGTTGAAGCTTGGTCGGAGCACATCATGAACTAAAAAGTAACGTAGATCAGGCAGGAGAGATGTGTGTATAATATGCACAGGCATGCAGATGAAACGACATAGGAAAAAAGAAAGTCGAAGAGAAAACGATACAAATACTCAATATTGGAATTATACAGGGAATTTCGCGACACTATAAATACATTACACACATGTGCCTACCCATTTACAAACCAGATAGTAGCGAGCTCTTCGGGATATGAGATATTGAAACAACCTATTAGGTAGATATTTTATTGGTATATAAGTTCTTATCAAAAATGGTAAAGACTAAAGGAAAGATTTTTTCCAAATAATATGTCATAGCCTGTGTGTAACAGCTAGTCGCCAGTTGGCAATGAGCCTTCCAGAGCGGTGATAATGGGAAGTCTTGATTGCTGTTCTCATAAGACTCATCTACTATGCTGACTTTTCTACCTCTTTTTTTCTCTCTCCATATTATACTACTTTCCGTTAGTCCAACCTCTTACTGATGATATGTTTCATTTTTCGTTGTTATCACCACACAAGCAATATCCGACAGGGAGAAAGATTTCTGAAACTTGTGTTTATATCCCTTATTTCATCACTTCTGACACAGCATGGGGGAAAGAGGGAAGGAGGCAGTGGTGGCTTGTATTAAGAAACATCAGGAAAGCTAACTTAGATACCTATTGATATTACCACCGCATACATGCCGCTCCAACTTCAGGAAAAAGCATTATACTACATATACGCACCATAAAGAATTTCCGGCAACTATATTCATTTCACGTAACCGTGCCCCATCATCACTATCACGAATCTATAATGTAATATGTAACCTTGGGCTTTCTTGGTCCACCGGAGTAGAAAACCCTATGAGTATCTGCAAACGTAATGTGGGCTATAGGTATGCCAAGAAAAATAATTGTATGGAACCGCAATGATAAAATATGAGGCTATTTTCCCCAGCTTGCTTGGTTTTGTCTTTCTATGTGCCTGTATATATAGTGATTCTTTCATAATGTCTATTATACATAGTACACACAGCAGTGGCGCAAGCACCGAAAGAAAGCAGGCGAAAGTAACAGTAAAAGGCAAGAAAGAGACAACAAAGTAAGAACTCCGACGGGCAAAAAAGCTTTTCTTTTTATTATCATTACTATTTTATCGCAGCAGCAAACTGATGGCATAGAGAGGGTTAGTGACGAAGTGCTTTGGTCAAGTAAAACATCATGAAATTTTTGTAACCATTTAACTTTTATACCATCGTGATACCAACAGCGTGTAAACTGAATTCATTGCGGTTAGGTGTTTGGCAGGGGCATGATGTTGTAGTGGTCGGTCAGAGACATTACAAGTAGCAATTTGGGTTTTTGATGGCAAACTAGCGATGTTTTTCAAGGAAGTTGTTTTCCTGTAAAAGTTTAACCTTACCATTTTTCTTGGCTTATCGTGTAACAGTACGGGGGAAGTACACGGAATGTAAGAGTATAGCCACGTGTTTGATGAATGAAAGTGGCTGGAAAATGCCACTACTTTCATTTCAGCATAGGGCAGACCTCCTAGTGATGCATTGACTTGTACCCGACAAGACAAAAAGTAAAAAAACAAGCAAAATTTAAGTAAATCCTTATAATACATTCTCTGTACGTAGTTCCCTTCCAGTTACCTAAAACCAAGTATATTGTAACTCTTTTAAGTACATTTTTACTCCTATTAAATTGTCACAAAAACCAAGTTGATCTCTCTTATTTTTTTGGCGAAAATTGCCTAAATTTTCTCTTCTCGCTTCTCTAAGAGTAGCAAGTAAAAAGGATGACTTTGTGTACACTGCAATGTGCTACAAAAGCTATATTCATTCTCTGCTCTGTTATACACATGTAGACGCAACTCTACATCTACACGGTATGGATAAAAAAGGTTGCTATTACTTTTTGTCCTCATTTTAACCTCATTTCTACTTGAACCTCCAAGAAAATGCTTAGTTCACAATCACAAAACCTTTCAATGTTATCTTTTCCTGGTATTTTAAAGTGTGCTCAAGCGATGACCTGGAAAACACCATCTAATTGCCGACATTGTAGAAATGCCTGCATTGGGGACGTAGCTTTTGTCGACACAGAGAAAAGGGTTTTTTTTCTCTAGATAAAATGTATTTCAGTTAACAACTTGATGTGTGCGTGGTCGGATTTTAATATTATCATGGATGTTTTATAGTAATAAGTAAGTGGGTAGGCACAGCCCATACATAAACGCCCGTTAGACTGAAAGGTTGTAGAAAAACAATTTTGTAAACAGAATTATAAAATCGAGGACGGTAAATAAATGAAACTGTCTACTATCGGGTAGCTACCAGCCAGCACTATCAGCACAGACATAAATTGGTTCAACATCTGACATTTATTCATGTCATGGCGTGGCGGTGTATTTTCGCAGAGTTCATGTTGTCTACTTTCTCTTATCCGTCGTGCTTCAAACCATTTCTATTCAGTATGACTTTGCCCTACTCTGAGAGTTCTTGCAAGTATCGGGTGGAAGGGAAACAGCGAAACAGGGAAAGTAAAATAGATGACACAAATAAATTCTTACGACTTATCGTTTACGCACGTTGATACTTGTATCGTTGTACATTACAAGCTATATATCCTCTTACTTCAGAGTTTATGTCGCAATAACCTTGTACCTGCTTACACCTATATCTATAATAAAAGACAAAAATATACAAAACTAGGGCAGGACGTTTATTGCCAACAAAGGTGATCTGAAATGTTAAAAGCGGCCAACATTTTTATTATTCTTTCATGTTTTAGGCATATGCCACTCCACAATTAGCCGAGACTGAGACGAAAAGGAGTGGAAGTAAACGTCTTGAGGAATTTCATAAGCGACAGGATGTGCTTCCTTTCTCTCACTTTCTCACGGACAAACATGGGAGAAAGCATAATTATCTCCGAATATCAGTTACTGAACGATGCAATCTCCGATGTAAGTATGCTAACGGTTAAGAATTATTTTAATATAGAGATTTCCTGCTTGGCAAGCACGATAAATAGAGATCATGAAATAAAAATAAACGGAAATGGAAACATTACATATTAATCGGAAGTTCTACATCAATCAGATAATTCAATGTATCCATTTTCATTTATTTTTCAAGGTACTTACTGTATGCCTGAAAATGGGGTTCCACTAACTCCCACCAGCAATTTATTAAACTCCGCTGAAATCGTACGGGTAGCCAAGCTCTTTGTTGCACAAGGAGTGGACAAAGTAAGGATCACAGGAGGGGAACCTCTTCTAAGGAAAGACCTGCCAAAAATCATTGGTAAATAATATTCTCAGAACCTTACCACCGGATTTATTTAACGTGTATGTCTGCTTCTTACCCCGAAGTTTTTATTTCTTCGTAAAATGTGAGAAGGACAGAAAACTTGTTTTTCTTGGAGATCCCAGAGCCCTTTTCTTCTTTTATTAGAATTCCCTAAGAATTTTACTCGTAGTACCTCTTCACGTTTATATGCTGTATAGAATGTTTGTCAATATATATATTGTGTGAAAATGTCTGTTTGGTAAACATTGGGTGAGTGAACATTATTGTTTTGTTTCATACGTAGAACAACTTGCTGAATTAAATCTAAGTTCTATTGGAATAACAACTAATGGGATACTCTTGGCACGCCTGATGCCAGAACTGATTGCAAGCGGAGTTTCTGCTATAAACATCAGTCTTGATACTCTAAAGCCTGAAAAATTTGAAAAGATCTCAAGACGCCCGCCCAGTGCTTGGTTTAAAGTATGGAAAGCTATTGAAATGGCTGATCTCATGGGATGCTACCCTCTGAAACTGAACTGTGTGGTTCAAGGAGGTATCAACGAAGACGAAATTTGCGCTTTCGTAGACTTGACAAAGGATCGACAGTTGGACGTACGATTTATCGAGTACATGCCCTTCTCTGGAAATAAATGGGATCTTGCTAAAATGGTCTCTTACAAAGATATGGTTGCCATCATCCAGAGAAATTATCCCGATTTTCAAAAGCTTACGGACTCTCCGAATCACACCGCAAAGGTAACTTTGTATTTCTTTATTTATTCGCTGGAACGAAAGTCCATGTGAAAGTAAACTTGCCGTAAGTAGCAGCAATCATGTAACTTAATCCTAGCACGGGAGAATATAATTTTGGCTCTGAAAAGGTTGAGCCATTTTATGGCTTCTTGTCTGCATAATTTCTTTTAATACGTCTAGGCTTACAAGATCCCCGGGCATGTTGGGCAGGTTGGTTTTATAACTTCAATGTCGGATCACTTTTGTGGTGGCTGTAACCGCTTGAGAATTACAGCAGACGGAAACTTGAAAGTATGCTTGTTTGGAAATGCTGAAGTTTCCTTAAGGTACATATCAAAACATCATAAATACGTCAAGTACTTTCACTTTTTTCTTTCCCTTTCACGTTTACCCTTTCCTTGTATTCAAATGGTTGGAAATGTCGCAAAATATGAATGAGAAGCAAACTGCCTATATATCTTCTTTCTGTAAGCGACTAGTAATTTATTTGTGATATAATACCCTAGGAAAATTATTCTTTATTTTTCGTGATGGAAAGATGAAACTTTTTGTTCGTTTACCAAAAGTTCCCCATGAATATTTATGAAAGCTCATCTTCATCATAAAAAGTTTCTGATGTACATCCTTTTCTATATATTGTTGTATCCGTTTGCCAAAGTTTTTTCTCCTTACTTTCTTAGAGATGCGATGCGGAACGGAGCAAGTGATGACACGGTGCTTTCTCTCATAGGAGAAGCGGTACAACGCAAACATCCGAAACACGCTGGTATGTAAAACATATTTATGTATCGTCGTATCATGTATCTGCTGGAGTTTGAGAACACCCATGTAGCACAATTCTATCTTTTATGAATTCCACGATTCCTGTTTTCTTTGCTTTCCCATTCCGGTCGACTACCTCGACTTTCTCTATTTATGAAATCCGTCAAACGGGAAACCTGAGCAGCATGACTGGTTTAATTTTTAATAACCTTATCCATTACTGTTACATTTACATTACTTAAATTGCAGCGGCAATATGTGCGCTACGATAACGTGAACTGGTACTATTATTCCCTCACGCTTTCAAGCTTGCGAAGGCATGCATGTTGTAGGATAGATAAACCAACGTTAGTCTATTTTTTTCCTCTGTTCTTACATGACACGTATTTTTTGGTTGTTTATACACAGGGATGCTGAACCTAGCAAAGATGGAGAATCGACCTATGATATTAATCGGTGGGTGAGACTGCCTAGATGTACGTCTCTCTCAATCTATGAAAGCGTACGTTCAGTAAATAAACTTTCTCGACTTTCACTCAAACGCATACTTGTTCATTTTTCACATTTTAAGACCGATTTCATACGTTCTACATTTTGCTCGGAGAGGTTGGTGTAGGTATATATGACTTGCGACTTGTCCGTATTCACAAGACTTCCATCTCCGCTTTACTCCGTTTCAAAATGCCAGACCCAGACTTAAGTATTTCTGCTTAGCTTAAATTACTAATGAGCATTTTGCTTTTATACAATTTGAACATTTTTAATGTTCTTCCTTGGGCGAGTCTAAAGTTTTCCTGAAGTGAAATAAAAAATATGATGTAAATGTAAAGTCCCAGTCCCACTACATGTGTAAATTTTACCTTATGTTTAGTTTCTAAAACCTCTGTAATGAAAAATTGTATACCTATAATGAAATGGGTACCCGTATGTTTGAGGGAAGGAACGTGATCGTTTGTTTGTTTCAACTGTATCATGCCAGAAAAAGAGCATCTTTTAGATTTCTGTTCCAGAACACGATTTTTATATCTTGTAACGATGTCCTTCTATTTATTTACTACAGAGAACGATGTTAAGAATTTTTTAGCCATGGCCATGGCACAATGCAACCACATCCGAATTAAAGCTCCGTTGGTCTTTGATTCGTTCAATGTTACTACATTAATGAAAAAACAACAAGAAAAAAATCCACTTCACCGTGGAGGTTACCACCAAATGGATGTAGCATCATCGTTCAATTCATATTCCATATTACATCGGCCACCATCCTTTTTATCCATGACTGTAGGGAGGACACAAAACTATAACTTCCACCGGGACCAGCAAAAACGCTACTTTACTACCATGGAACATGACAATCATAATAATAACCCTTCAACAGGATTTACAGGAATAACAAGTACAGGTTTACAAGGCATTTCATTATCATCATCATCACGTTCTTTGTCGTCGTACTCAACCGCTCCAAGCGATCCCAGTGCAACTTCTACAACGGCAACAGCAGCACTAAGCCACGTTGATTCCACAGGGAAAGCGAATATGGTGGATGTAAGTGAAAAGAAAATAACAACAAGGGAGGCTATTGCAGAGGCAACGGTTAATTTAAGTTCAGAGACTTTCCAGGCAGTTGCCAACAATAAAATGAAAAAGGGAGATGTGCTTACTGTAGCACAAATTGCTGGCATTATGGCAGCAAAACACACATCTAATTTAATCCCTTTATGCCATCCTCTGCCTTTACACAAAGTTGATGTTAATCTAGAGCTTAGGGAGGAAGGGAAATGTGTTGTTATTAGAACACTTGCAAAAACTACGGCAATGACGGGTGTGGAAATGGAGGCTTTGACCGCCGCTACTATTACAGCACTTACAATATACGACATGTGTAAAGCCATGGGACATTCCATTACAATCACTGATGTGCGACTAATTAAAAAGTCTGGTGGAAAGTCTGATTACGTTCATACTGGAGACGAGATTAAATGAAACTATAGTTTATTCATAACTATAAAATAATATACATATTAATAAACTTTTATGTTCACTGAGAGAAACATTTAAATGTTTTCTTCTTCTGTATACAAGAAAATAAAACTGAAATAAACTACTCGAGTAAGCATAATTTACATAACTGTGGCTATATACAACGTAAATGTTTAGAATCTTTGCACCATTGCAGCTACACTGGCACCTGGTATTGGCAAATGTGTTCCTGTTGGTGTCCCTTGCCTAGGTACAGTTGACGAGGTGCTAGGGATATTTTGCTTAGAAACACCCTCTTCGTAAACTCGTACAGCTAATGCAGCTCTTGGTCCCGTCATCCATACTCTACCTTCATAATCCACTAATGAAGTGTCAACAGTTACATTTGTAATCCCTGCTAAGGTCAACGATAGTAGAAATTGAGCCTGGAAAAAATCCCTGTGTGGTACTATGTCCTTAACAAGCTGTATTTGTTCTTGGTGAACCTAGACAAGAAAATATGAAGCAATGACTATTTAGTAAGTTGTTAATTGGCATATAACCTGTTTGGCAACGACGATTTTTTTACCTTGTCAAACAACGGTGTGCGTGGACTTGGTGGTGGTGCAGATGTGACTGTAATACGTATGGCCTTCGGTCTTCTAAATGAACGATGTATTTTAGATACTTTTGTGCCTTGATTTCCATTTTGTTGCAAGACGCCTTCAATTTTCAGCGCCAAGTTGCTTCCTAGTAATACAGGTACACTATCACCTCTCGGTTGGGGAGATACAGCAATCTAATAAATAAATAGATTATATATATTTGGACCGTGTAAAACATTGAGTATGTGAAAAATACTTCATGAACATATTAGCATATTAAATGTGCGTATACCTTTGTTCTGGTGTTTTGTAATGTTTGAAAGAAAAATCGAGGATATGGAAGTGGTGATTCTATTAGAATTCCAATAGCGTCTCTAAGCTTTTGTATTTGCTAAAAAATATTCAAACCATATCGAACCGATGAAAACATTTTGACAACTTAAACAGATACGAGTATTGTGAAGTAGTAAAAGTCTTGTATAATGATATAGCACCTCAGATATTGTTACTGGCGTTGTCGATGGGTTTAGTGAGCGAACAATTTCAACAGCTTTCTTACAAGCAAGTATAAGCGACCATGAATTTCCCGCTTCGATGTAGCTCATTCCAGTGCAAAATATTAAAGGAGTCTCATCGCCAGAAAAGGAAGGATGGTCCTTCGAAACAACAACTTTTTCTATCGCTCGTGAAACCATAAGGCACATTTGTTGCAGACTGTAAATAACATTAATAATATGTAAACATGTAATGAATCATAATGGTGTTGCAGGGACTCATGCGGAACCCATTTAAACTTACATCTGAATATTCAAGAGAGATGAATTGTCAGCATCAAATGCAGTTTGGTATAAACGACCATAATAGTCACTTATTATTTGAAAGTCTCTAACAGATTTGCGCATCTAAAGCAAAGGAAATATACATGTTAAAACTAATTTCACTTTGATTTCACACAATGAGACATTCGCAATCACGATCTACATACCTGAGTAACAATGCGACCGCATTTTAGCAGATCATCCCTCGCAGCAATAGAGATACTTTGAGCGATTGCAGGTGCCGGAGATAATACAATTGCATTGCAGGATGTCAGGAAATTAGTGAATGCAGCTAACATTTCCGATCTTAATCGCACAAACTCAATTTGAAATTGAAGAGACCAAAGAGGGCAACTGGCTGCCTAATTTGAAAAAACAAGAAAACATTCGTTTCAAATAGTAAATAAGCACAACGGATGTATGTGTATCGCTTCGGTAAAATACAATTTGTACGTAAAGCAATAGAGTAAAGACATATTGAATTACAGTCAACTAGCTAGCACATGTACCTTTAGAGTATTCACGGCTTGAACGTACGAACTTCCCGCAGACATTAACCTTAAATGAACCGGCTTATCATCGTCTTCTTCTGAAATAACTTGTTCTGCCTGAGCAATCAGTTGTAATGATGTAAGCCAAAAGTGGAAATTTTCCGAAGACACGGTTTCTGGCATAGCCTGTAACGCTGCAGATGCAATATTTGGTTGACTGTACCTGTGAAAATGAATATGACCAAATTTATACCCGGTTTACCACTACATAGGGCATACTATTTCATTGTAGCCGGGGGCATTTACAACGGAATACCTCAGTGCATTTCTTGCCAGCCTGTACGCAAACCACATAGAAGAGATTTCCATTGTGTTGTGAATTACTTGAGATGCTTTTGGAGACAACGAATATCCCTGATGGGCTTGAAAAATTACGGCAATCAATACAGCCTGTAAAAGAAATATACAGAAAGATTTAAACATCAAATTTTATAATTTTATAAGCTTATAATGATATTGAATTTAGCATGGGTGTACTAATGCATACCAAAGTACTGTTTTCCTCGTTCAGTGACAATTTGTCGAATCTACGTAGCACATTTAAAATATCAGGCATCACTTTATGAATAGCGTCTTGACTGAAGCTACCGATTGAGCCAATTGCTTGACATACAAGATTTCTACTTTTTTCTAAAAACAAAGACCACATGAAAAATAAGACGTGCAAACATGGAAAAAGTTTAATCAAAATTAAAATGAAAGTCGGACCTACCGGTTAAAGTGTTTCGTCCTATTTGTTTTATCATGGCGCTGCAGTACCAACTACACAAATTCTGCTCAGCTTTACATAGTAGTACTCCGTATGAAAGACATTTCTCAAGATCTTTGAGCATTTCCTCTTTCTCATGCTCATCGCCACTTTCCAGCGCACATATTGTATTGACCAAAGACTCTATTCCAGACGTGGCCACATCCACTAAATTTAAACTGGAGGTTGGTGCGCCCGCACCTTTCCTATAAATGAAAGAAGACTGTATGAGCACAAATTTATTTTCCTGGGTAAGATGATTACTAATTCCCACTGCAAGTTGAAAAATCATATATAAATTACCAATTCACAGCAACAAACGTCGAGATTTCGATAGCCTTTAGAGCCACGGACATATCACATGATTCTATACTAGATTTCAATAACTTCCAAAGAGGTGACTCTAAATTGAATGAGTGATTGATTACGTGTAGTGTTAAAATTAGATCTTCCGATATTTGGAAGTCTTAAGTCTTTTGTAGCAAAAAAAAACAACAAATACTATTGTTACCTGCCACATATATAAATTGAAGTATAGCTGATGAAGATGTTATACTACTAATCACATCTAGAACAGAAAATACGATGTCATTGTAAGCTTCGACACCATCGTCATCATCCGTATCCATTTTATCCTCAGATGGAAGGACAGAACTAACCAGGGCAGAAATATGAGCAGTCTCCCATAAGTGCCCTCCCCTTTCTCCAAGATATTTTAAATCTTTCAAAATGTTCAGTTTAACTTTAACTCTGGAGTCATCCAAGTAAGACAAGAGGAATGAAACCTATTTCATATTAAAAATGTTGGCAATAAGTTTTAAGTACATACATTTTTAAGTAAGTGATTCATGTCATCGTAATAATATGTAAATAAAATATACTTGTTCAGTAAGATCCGTGATAGTTGCAGCTGCAAGCTGTGTCAGTGTATGCAAAATGGTTGTAACAAACTCTTCTGATGGGTAGTTTACCAAGAGCTCTTGGCAAACTTTTCGAACCTAAAATTAAAATTTTTGACACGTGAGATTACAACTAAAATAATTGAGTAATTTAAATTATGATTTAAAAAGTTTACCATAGACGCTGTGCCAACATCATGATGCATGTACTGAAAGATACATATTAGACGTAACTTGAGGTCTATTGGAGTTGATAATCTTCTTACCATGGACGAGATCTTGGTGCACATCGTTGTTCCAAACGTTCTGTAAGACCGGTATCATTGTTACATTTCAATCATACTTTTTCTATACTCGATTGTTTTAGATAAATATAACTTCATACTTAGATCGTTTAGCAAAACAGTTGGATCTTAAACCTGCATAAAAAGCATATAATAGTGTGGTATTCAATAACATTATAAAAACTTTCGGATTTTTAACAACAAAACTATTTCTTGTGTGTTTCATGTGCGTATGATTATACCTTTATCAAGCTCTGTTAGGGCAGTGTTCGCATCCATTTCAGGCTCCCCCAGGCCAAATCCATTCTCAACATTTGACCGCATTGTGTTCTACTTTACTAAACTCGTACAAATTCCTTGGCGTCAAATTTTTGTCTCCGGAAAATAGCCTTGTTTGGTTCCGATTCTCGCGTGAATTTATTTTACTTGTAACTTAAATTTTGACACAGTTTACTAATAATGATTACTCCGTTCCAACGAAAAAAAAATCTTGGAAAAAAAATCCAAGCCGCTAACAACAGCAAAACAACCCTTCGTCTCACTCAAGACGACATTG
>JAHZNE010005840.1:0-10510 GCA_027744055.1 Callyntrura sp. NNG-2020
GTTTGTAAGTCAGCTGTGATTGTTTGAGATTTCACGTGCACGTCATGACGTCATAATAGTCATTTTATATATATAGATGTTTAAAGAGTAGTTATAGCGGAAATCCTAATAATCTACGAGGTTCACGCAATATTTCTGTTTTTCTTGTCACGATTAACGGTTTAATATTCAGGAATAACGTAAGAAAAAGATTACCACTCGGCCAGGAGTACCATCCTGGTGCTTTATGATATGTGACATACCATAATCTACTATTACAGCATTGCCTCTTTATTTGAACTTTATCTATTCATTTCTTTATTCAGCCAAGAGCCAGCCAACTTATTCGACTGATTACGCTGCAGTAGTAGTTACTCTCCTGGTACCGTCTAATTTCGGTATTCTTCAGAAAAAGTAGAGTGTATTTTTTATTTTTACTTTGACCGAGTGTATAAAATTATGCCTATATGATTGTAGTTGTCATTCATGAAAATAAATCTTCATATGAAGACAGTTGCAGCCACCAGTTAAACTATAGATAAAATGAAAATTTTCTCACGTTCATTGCTTCCTGTTATTCGTCATTCTTATCGCCTTCACCCACCATTCAGTAGGAATGTTGCGTGAGTAGTACAGCACAATTGTCCCACATCATCATTTCAATAGCGTTAGAAAAGACCTAATAAATTTTATCAAGATAATTTGGATAGGATTAGCTCTGTGTGAGAGTCCACCGCACCGCTTGCTTGGCCCCTGAGAACAGCACAAGAGGAACGTTACATTGCGATTAGCCTGAATGGATATGGTTAGCAAAGCTAGATTGGTACCGCGATTTTACGTGCGACTAGTGCGATATACTTAAATAACCCTCTTTACGTGTTTACCGGTACCGGTATTCATATACAAACTAATAATAATATTATGCTGAGGTCACTTGCTTCCTTCATAAAAAAAAGGTTTAAAACTATTGAAAACAAACACATGCATAGATGCCCTTAGAACACTCACAACCAAGACATAAGAGAGTTTATAGTATTGTATAGTAAAATGTATTATATAATGTTAATGTTCAACCACTTGTTTAGTGCAATAATCATTTGCTTTACTTTATTTTTGTTAGATTTGTTAAGTACTGCAAGATTTAAACGTGCGCTACTCTAACAAAACTAGTTTAAACTATACAAAAATCTTAAAGCAACGAAATCGACATCACATTGCATGAAGAAAGAAGAGACAATAAAATATTGATTACCGTGGGTCATTCTGCCACTCAAGATAATCCCGATCATTGGAAAAAATCTGTTCCATAGCATATTCAGTTACCGGTTTCATCTTCCAACGACAGGCGCCGAGAGAAGTATCATTTCCTCCTTAGTTGTTTCTCCATGTCCGTAGTCTGTCTCGCTCTGTAGAGCATGTGCATCTTTTTTTGGTTTGATAATTAACTTTTACAATAATAATAAGTTGTTTTAGTTTTATGCATTGTAATTTTAAAGGTCAAGCGTGGGTATTTGTGTGGTAGTCGCCAGATCATAGTATGATCATGATGTGTTAAGCATATAGCGTAGCGCCAAATCGGAAGTCCGACAGACTCATACCTCAGCAAGTACGGTAGCAAGGTGAGGAGTGGAAACCTTTCACCCAGTGTGACACAATGGGGTGACACACAGTTTTTATGTGGTAACACTGGTAATCAATTTTCCACAGTCGTTATTAGTATTAGACGGTCATGCAAAATCCTTTCATAAATTTAGCCAGCTACAAATGTATATGCATTTATATAATTTGGATACAGTTCAAGAGCGACTTGCACGGATAGCAACTTTTTGCCTACTGCTTTACCCTCGCACGGATACAAGGGTCGTAAATTCATAAAACAGTCGACACAAAAAATTAATGTTATGCTATTTGTGCATCATAGCACATACAAAACAGGGGATAAATGCACATAAGTAGTAATAAAACCATATACCCCGACGAAACTTAACGTCTATTTTTGCATTTGTGTATACACTATAATCTCATTTTTCCTTAGTGCCCTACTGATTAAATCATCAAATTATCATATATAGCGTTAAGATATGACGTTTGACGTACAGCGGAAAAATATTAGCACGCAATTAATAATGCATTCAACATTTCCTGTTATATAAGAAAAAGGTACACGGACGGAGTACAGAATTTTACTTGTGCCTCTTCACTTCAATGTTCAGTGCTCCATTATCGTGGTTTTCAGGAGAATACACGTAAAATGAGGGATTTTCAAACCCACGTTGTTAAATATTAATTGTTTCGTGGTAAGCTTGGAGGAAAGACGACATGATAAATCCATGTCCGTATAAAAACTGTAGAGTAAACAGTGGAGTGAATGTGCTTTTTGTACCACCATCATTCATCATGTATGCATGCATGGTTAGTTTGGTTGAACTGTTGGTTAACCACATCCACTACATGATTTCTTCAAAGTAGTAATGCTAGCAATATGCAAATTGTAACAAAGTGCCAAGCTGTATTTCTCTAGGAGCTCTATGTTTCTACACATTTTTGCGTTTGCACACGATGTAACTTAAAAAAATATTGTTCTGTGAAAACAACAAAAGAGAGATGTCATCGGAAATCCCAACCTACACGATAATGTTGAATGTTTTTTCTTTGAGCCCGGCCACAAGTGGACACTAACAATTCTATATGTGTACATTTTCGTCGTACGCGATGGGAAAAGCGGAATGTGCCTACTACATACTACTTGTCACTCGCGGAGACTAATTTTCCAGTCGCAGTCTGTTATCGTAAATCAATATTCCAAATGCAAAATAGGATGAACACAACGATCTTGAAATTGAGTTAAATCGAGTGAAACAAACAGTCAGTTCCGTGCAAAATCAGCAGGAAAAAGTCAGGCTTAATTTTCAAATTGTTCAGCAATGGCAATGATTACAAGATCCGGGTTTTCAGCAAATACGGAAGTTGAAGCCAGCAGCTTCTCCGTGTGGAACTGTGTTATCACGGTATTGTGTCTTCTGTATTGTTATCCTCGTTAAAATATACCATTTATTACAAAACTGTTTGGCTTGCTTTTGGTGTAGCTAAGCTGTCATTTTTGGTGTCGTTTATATATAGCTGTTTGATTGTGTGGTGCACTCCATTACAAATGGAACTTGTTTTTCATGCTTTTTTTTCTTTAATTTTAGTTTCTTCAAATTTTATTGGTGTCAACAATATTATACGGAGCTGGATGGAACCAGGGTCAAATGTACAACATAACACCGGAAAATTTAATTAGATTTCATCATTTCAGAGCCATCGCGTTTTTCTTTTGCGGTAGGTCGTTTGCACAAACTATATGCATTATACACATAGTCAAGGTATTGTTGATGCCTAAGTAAAAACAAAACATCACAATTTTTGTTGCAGTTTGGGCGTTGCAGTCAGTTTCATTAGCTTTATTTTTGGTATGGGCAATTGGAAAGGTCAGACATTTCACGTGATTTCTACATGATATCTTAGTGCATTCTTACCCTCACGAGTTTGCATAATTCTATATAATGCTACTGTATGCTTCTATTATTAATTTCCTTTGTGCTTTATATTAACAGAGGAGTTACCAACTTTGTCATTCATGGATGCTGTGCGAGGCTTTAATGCAAATGTTTATCATTCTCTCAACGGTATTTTTTGTGTATCGGACCATTCTTGAAAGCGATCCTACTTCTACGCAAACGTCTATTTCCTCGCTGCCACAACCAAATGAAGATGAGCTATTTGTGTCCACTTCACCTAGCAGCACCTTAAATCAGTCGCACGAAACCTTTAGTCCACCTAGACATATTGCTTTGTTGCTCATCCTCCATTTCCTTATCAAAGGATTCGGCTTTTGGATTGTCAGAAGATACATGAAACTTCTCAAAACGACTAATGTTCAGACAATCAGCCATTGTGAGGCTGGCTCTGCCACAGTCGCAGCACCGATCAACTGTACCAATACTTCTGCACCTCCATCTTATGCTTATCTGTGCAACGATGACCTGCCTTGCTATGACGAAGCATTAAAACTTTGCTTTAAAGACTCTACCACAAACACTGACGACAGTAGTAGTAGTAGCAGCAGAAACAACAGTGACCACTCACAAGATGGGTCAAAAAGTGCTGGTGTAAATGAAAATGAATTGGCTGCTGGTAGTACTGCTAAGTAGTACATTACCAATCCACACATGTAACTTGCATGACACACTTGTTTAGACTTATTTAAATAAATACTTCAATTTTGTACAAACTACGATACATGATACATGTTTAGCAGACCTGGTATTTGGTATCCCAAACCCCAATCTAATTCGCTAATATTGGGGAAGAAAATTTTCTTGAGATTTGAGCCCCCTCATCTCCTGACTCCGTGATGTGGAGAATGAACACAAAAGTACTTTTTTGTTATTTAGACTATTTAGATGCCTAGTTTATGTATTCTAGCACGGTCTGCGTGTTAATTTGTAGTGCATGTACTGCACAGTACTGCAAGTGATTTATTGACACAAAAATAAATAATCTATAAAGCAATTACCTATTAGAAATGAAGATTATTACGAACAGTCAACAATAAACGCTGGCTTACATTTAGTTGTTATTACGCAAAACTTGTATACGCTATAAAATAAAAAAAAATTTATCAATGTCGTTAATTAGTTAATTACCTGCTTCACTTATTTTCATACATAACCATGTATGTATCATATTAACTTTTAGCTAAATTTAAAAATTGTAAACTGCAATACATACACAAAGAAGGTATTTTAAGTTCTCATTTAGGCAGTGAAAAAAAATTGTTCAATATGGGAATTATTTTCAAATGGCAGGAAGAATTAATTGCAATTGCTTGGATAAATATCGTAAGAAAAGTCAAAATATTAAGCAAACACATACAATCATGATCATGATATAAAATGTTCTTATAAATTTTAGGCGTTGATTATCATGTCCCTTCCATTGTTTTCCATATATATTGTGGAATCTCTTCAAGGCGAAAATGTGGAAAATTTTATGTTGCATACTGAAAGAGGCCAACATTTTGTTGAAATCATTTTCAAGTATTTTGGTGCGTGTTTTCACTTATAAATAGTAATACTGAATGACATTTTTGCGAGAATTTTGGTTGTATTGAAGTTTTAAAACTTTGCAGTTGCGGTAGTATTTTGGACTCCATTGTCAGTCCTGTTGAAGATTGGAGCCACAAAGGTAGACGTCCTTGTTTTCCTTTTTTCTATTTTACAAAGACTCATTTTTGTCATTTTAAAGTGACTTTATTTGTATGTATATATTTTATATAGCCAAGCCTAACTTTAATTAAGAGCTGCAGCATAGGGTCTTTAGTATTTGCGTTTGTGTTGGCCTTACAACTTGTTCTGGAACCCCCCACATCAACCTTGGTATTGTGTGCGTACGCAATCTCATTTCTCTATTTAATGTCTACCGTGTGGATTATGAAAAATTTTATGGAACAACTTGCTTTGAGTAAAGAAGACATAGTCCCTGCCTTAAGTAATGCCGCAAACAGTGATACAATCAGCAACACCTACAGTGACAACTTTGATGAACTAAATGATGTGGCGGATCAAAGATCTGTATTTAGGCTTCACCAAATGTCAACCGGCATCAAAATGAAATTATGATTCATCAAATTTTCTCGTTTTCAGCATTAATCTGTGTCAATTCCTTTGTTTTGTATGTATTTAGCCTGTAACATTTTTGGGTGTGCTTTAGAATATGTTTGGCTGAATTTTTCTTCATTGACCGTTTGATACACTTCATATAACATAATCAGCACTTGTTTTATTTTAAATATTTTCCTAGAAAGTAGTAAAGGGTTTGTAGTGAAAGTGCTTATTGGGTAATACATTTTCCGCATCTTAGTCCGCTTATTTTATAGCGCATCACTTCATATTGAAATCCACAAAACGATTGCTTGTATTACACTCTGATTTTAGCGAAATAGTATTATTAAGATTATTTTGTATGCTTTATCTGTGAAATCATTTCTAAACATTTATAACCGTTAATCAATAAAAAAAAGTATATTAGTTAATGCCATACAATGATTATTTGTACCGGTCCTTTTCAAACAATATAAATAATTTAATCTATATGCATGTAGTAATTCTCATCTACATCCAAGAAAAATACCCCACGTCTAAGATTTCTAATAGTTCACCATAAAAAACAAAATTGATAGAATTTTTGTCCGTCGTGTTCCCTACCTACTGGGAATATTGTGCCATCATATTAAAAAATAGCACCATGTCAATCATGCCATCTCACAGCACGAAGGGAACTACAAATTGAAAAGTTACAAGTGGTGAGGAATATGAAATAATCATAGTTTCCATGAATCACCTCATGCCAGCAAACATAAAAGATATACAGTTAAAGATATACGTCTATCCTCTTATTTCCACAAAAGTAACCATGAAGCTGAAAAGCTTCAATTTTGCAGACTCTTCTTTCTTTCTCAAACATTTTTCGCCCAGATCTTTCCTTTTATTGTAGCCATTTTAAAAGGTTTGTACAATGGAAGATGCAGACGATTTTGAATTTGAGGAACTGGGGCCTATGCCGTCAGACTACTACATCGTTGACAACTATTTTGACGACTTACTACTATTAGACGAGGGAGAATTCGACTACCTTTACGCCGACCAAAGTGAAAGCAGAGAGATTTCTCCAAAGAAAAGTCTCCCTGATGTAGAAGGCGCAATTCCCAAAACAATTTTAAGAAGTAAAATGTTTTCGAATACCAAACAGATTTGCGCATCAATTATTCTTATTAAACTCTCTGATCATTCCCTTCTTTTGAATATTTCCAGAACTTCCCAATTCAACAATCAGAAAAATTATTGTTCACGTTAAAAAGCATATACTCATGCTGGAAACAGAAAACTATTTGTATGAAAAGACAATAGAGAAACTAGAAGCATCAGAGAAAGAGATTGACGCCAAACTTCCCACCATTACCGACGCCGAATTTGAAGATCATCTGAAGAAAACTCGAATATTTGTATGTTCCAGTGATTCCGAACCTGAGCCAGAGGACACGGGAATGTAAGCATTTTGAGCAATCACAGCACAATTTATGGAAGCTTATACGTTGAAGTATGCCACTTATTTACACAAGGTCTAAGTAGGGTGTTTAAACACTGAATTCTATCACAATATAGATATGAACCCATTCACGCTGTAGATGAAATTCACATGTCGCAGGATTCATTTTTTGAAAATATGTCTGATACTACAAGAGGGACCGCATTTACTTTCTTTAGAAGCGTTGGAGATTTAGCCCCGGCAAATTATGATGTTATGCGTCACAAAGTAGGCGATGAATACATACGTTGCCCATATATATATATGAACTCTCTCTAAAAAATTGTTAACTTACTCGTTGAATTTGTTTAGTAAGCATTAATATTAAATTTTGATCTGCTTACAAACTAGTATGGCGATTACGTTGGAACGGCAGCGGAGAAAGTTGACTTTACAGGGGAACCTGGTGTAATTTTTACATAAAATTTTACAATACAAAGTATAAACGTTCCAGCCTGCTTTCTTGCGTGTTATAGACCATATATTTTCAATGTAATCCAAAATAAGGTGAAGACTCGGCTAAATACAAAAATTTTTGCAAGTCGAGTTCAGCTCGATGAAAAGATGAGTTCTGCCGCTGCAGCAGTGATAAAAACAGGAGGAAGAAGCAGTTTGGATATGAAAGCTGCGGAAAGTGACGACAGCATTCTAAACGACGAAGAATTTGCTGGCTTCAATTTGGCAGATGCAAAAAAGTCACTTTACCAATTTTCTCGCACAGAAAAAAATACATGAAGCCATTATCTGCACTTTGTAACATATTTTTTATCTCTCTAACTTTTTAACAGATTGTCAATTACGGACAGACTCAGATTTGCTCTCGAGGAGGAGGAAGAGTTCCGAAAAAGATTTTATCATCATGAAACACAAGCACTGAAGGATGAAAGCTCTATTCAGGTTCATATTGATGCTCACAAACATGCGTTAGGTATTTTGATGGGGATTAGAAAGGACTTCAAGCTAATAACTAAAGGAGCTTCAGGAACGGGAATGAATGGGAAATTAATGTCAGACCTTTTAGTGAAGTAATTTTCGTAAATTATATTACCGATTTTTGGGCACCCAATAATACCATCATTCCAAAAAGCTTCATGACTACATTTTTTAACAAGATTCCGTCGAAAAATGAGAAATCAATTATCGGCAGAAGAGACGAAAGCTCGGATCACAATTCGGAAAGTAATGACACAAAGAAAAAGGACCTTGGAACAGCTGAAAACTAATAAGGAAGCAGGACGAAGCATTTCCCACATTGACTTCGAGTATCTCCTTTGCGAAAGCTCCATCCTTGAAACAGAAATTAATGGAATGAATAATACACTACAGCATTTGAAAGATTTAACAGGTATGGTGTAATACATTGTAGATGAGTGTTAAGTAATTGGTTGTATATATTCAATACAAAGTTAGCATTGACCTCCTATTTACTTTCTCCGTCATGGCCAGCTCAATTTCACTTGGTGCTTCAAGACGAAAGGCACATGTTGGACAAGATGGTAGTACAAGAAAAGAAAATGAATTACGAGTTGAAGCGAAGATACGACTTGCTGCATCATTTTCACGAGTCCTACGTCAGATACCGTCATCAAATTGCAGAAGCTCACATTAAAATGGACGAGATCAAGAAAAAGCTTAGTGAATTTGAAGTAAAGTTTTTTTCCTAAAATAAACATACATAATGAGATAAGTACAAAGCCACCCTTGTGTAAATAAACTTTGTTAACACATTGTCTGAAAAACTGTCTGTAGGCTCCACAACCGTTGGATTACATTCGCTTAAAAACTCGTCAGTACGAGCTTGAAAACGAAGTTCACTGTCTGGAGCGTAAATTAGAAGATGTGAGCTTGAATCTAATTAATATCAAAAGCAATTACAAAAAGTACTTGACAAATTTACCAGGAGGACGCACAACCGAGATGGAAAATGAAGAGTGGTTACATGAAATTAAGAAGGAGGTTTATGAGAAAGGAATGATGGAGGTTCTTGATGATGAAAAAACATCAGATCGAAAACATGGCTCATCTCGGCCTAAAAGTTTCGCTAGCGTTGACAAAGCTTCCGTCGGTGATAGATACTCACGTGCGTCTGGTCTGTCCTCAAAAAGGGGAGATGGATCAACAACGATCAGACCTCTTCCCAGCATGTCTAATATTCTTATGGCTCCGCGTCGATTTGACACCAACAAAGCAATTGCAAGAAAGAGTAAGGTCACCATTTACGATTTGGATTTTGATCTGGACGAAGAATTGAATAATGAAGATATTGCAGATGCAATGGAAAACGAGGTGTTGTAGTCTTTACCAATATGTAGTAAACAGGTTTCACATCTGTATATTTGTCAATGTACCGTTGTGAATAAAATAGTATGGAATAAATTTAACGTGAAAGCTCATAAAACTGGAAAGCCGGTAGAGATAACGAATGTAAGTTACTTCCTGCGAAGCCAACTAAATTCATACAGCATCAATTCGTCGTGGATACTTTCCCCGCAGCTTCATTTGCAATCGATATCGCTTTACCCTTGTTTTACTGGGTTTCACCCTCACCAACTGAACCTTGAACCTTGAGCCCTTTAAAACAATCATAGAAAAATTCATTCACGTTTCGATGATTCCAACTTTTTAATGTTAAATTTCATGCCCTAGTGTCACCAGTAAAATCTAGCAATCTATGCATGTTAATTAATCTTCATTGCATTGACAGCCAAACCGTTTTATTCTTGAGCGATTGACAATCCGGAAACAAGATGGGGAAATTTAAAGAGAGAATTCGGAGGATGAACTTTTTTCAAAAGAAGTACATTACAGGGGAGTTTGTAGAAATTAAAACGGAACACAAACAGAGAGAGCGGATTCCCATTCAGCTCCCCTGGCAGAAAAGTGCCAGAGAAGAGCTGAGCGAGAAGAAAGCGGCTATTGAAAAGAACCCTGATGCTTTCAAAGGAGGAAGGTTGATGCGAATCAAATTTCCAGAAAAGCATCATCGTAATTTGAACATTGTTTACATATGAAAGTTTATCAGAAACAAATAAGCCATTCTCCTCATACCCAACTAACCTAACTTTCTCTGCAGCTGACACGTGACTCTTTTACATATAAACAGTCATGCATTGTTTTTTTATACACAGCTACCAAGGTTGGAGTTGGTTATCCTTCTCGAGGACTTATTTATGCCAATTTAGGAATTGCTCGTGGTACAGAAGAAAGGGAAATCATGAAACGAACTGATAGTGGGCGACCTCTGATATACCGACCACTAAAAACAAGTACTTACAAGGAACATTACCCGGGTGTCAAACCGGAAAAGTGATGAATTTGGTATTCACTTATAGTTTCCGACCTGCTGGATTCAGTGACATACAAATTGGCTCTGAGTGGGGCCTTATGTGACCCCCACGGGGTC
>JAHZNE010005841.1:0-37987 GCA_027744055.1 Callyntrura sp. NNG-2020
TCTTCGCTTTTCTAATAAAGAGGTATTTTACAGAGTTTATTGAGTACTTTATCTTCCCTCATAAAGCCATCAATATGGGTAGACTGGTTTTCATTTCGTGGTAAAATATCATTTTAGATTTGTATCTGGAAGAAAAGTATGTACTCTGTTTTCATGTTATCTTTACGAGCTCTCTTTCGCTGTATTCATGATGGTAGTTGGCTGGTTTTATTATTTATTTTGTGACAAATCAGAATAAAAGTCACTATATTGCATTATTAAAAATGTGTCTGAAAAGAGAAATCATATTTCTTGCTACCTAAAACATGCTGATTTTGGTTTAGCTTTCAGTTTTGGGAATGTGAATTTAATACTGCATTAGAGTTCTGTGAACGAAACACCGATTGGAAATAAAAACTCTAAATGTAATCATTGACCATTGAATATGCTGTCACTTATTTATATACGTGTGCATACATTTGAAAGACTTAAGCCTAACAGAAAAAGTTATTTGATCTTATTCGAAGGTCTTGCCCAGACTAAGATTTCAGAATACATGACAGAATGACATTCAATTAATTCGGATATATGTACATAATATGACAGAGAAAAATAATAGGTAGCTATAACCAAACAAAATGCACAAAGCTGCTATAAGAAAATGCCGTGTTACACTTCACTTACTCAGGTACCAATGTCTGGAGCAATGATGGAAGTTTACCACAGGTACAAACTCATGATGACATCGTTACCACCGGCCCGGCCAGGTTTTTTGCGAAGATTTCGTCTAATGTAAAAATCAACAACACGACCAACAACAACCACAGTGTATGTAAAGAAAGCAATGGCCAATTTGCAGACCCGAAATACTGTGATAAATACTACGACTGTTGGGAGGGAAGACCAGTTTCCTCAGGCCAGTGTTCACATGGGCTCATGTTTAATGAACAAACCTCTTCGTGCGACTACCCTGCCAATGTAAATTGTGATGGAAAGGAGGTGAACCGTAAGTTAACACATGTCATTCATCGCTGTAATCCATCTAATTAATTTGGGTTTATGCTGGTGAATAAAAGCCAGCAAAAAAGGAATTATAAATTAATCACAGTTGACTGACTAACACAAATGGAGGTGGCTTTTGCATGGGGCAGTTTTTTCTGAGGGTGTAGCGTAGTACAGCTTACATATACATCTTTTGGAAGATTTAATTGTAATTGTAGGATAGAGGTAACTTACAACGAAAGCATACATAAATATTTGCAGAACCACTAGATAATGTGGACCATGGATGTGAGGAGCCTTACGGAAAATTTGCAAATCCGAACGACTGTAGAAAATACACTGTTTGTCATGCAGGCATCGCCACATATTACACCTGTGAAGAAGGATTAGCATATGACAAGGTAAAATGGTGAAAAACAGTTGATTTATGCAAAATAGTTCAAGTAAATATTACTCATTTTAATGAAGAACATAAACATTTACAGGTCAATGGTATTTGTGCACCCCCGGTCGATTCCAGCTGTCTTCAAGGTCCTCCCAATGACATCCCACCAGGTGAAGACTTTCCTGAAATTCCTCTGGACCCTGACACAATTAAGCCAGTTAATCCCCCCGGTCCAGATAATAACGATGGTGGCATGTTCCCTATAGGCCCCGATTGGCCAAAAGGGACAACATGCCCTACTTCTCTATCAGGTTTTTTCCCGATAACTGGAGATTGCAAATCGGTTCTTGTATGCATTAGAGGAAAGGGCTACCTCCTCAGTTGTCCTTCTGGTAATTATTATCACCCCTCGCTAGCTAGCTGCAAGCCGGGTGCGGTGGACAATTGTGAACAAATGCGTTTTTATGTCGCTAACGTTAAAACTAGCGAACCTGGAATTCAATACGCCTACGTAAATTCTCAGTACCCACTCTTGCCAGTTCAATATTAGCAATGAATTATTGTTAATTAAGAAGGTGTCAAGTCGATTCAACACCTAGCAGTATTGCAGGAGAAGAAAACTTCTTAAGATACGTGGTTTCTTATGTATACGGCGTGTAAATAAATGTTTGTTTTGCTTAAATGGTCATCTGTAGTAAGACAATTTAAAAAATGTTTTCTTTCTCTTTTGAGTGAAAAATCGTCAGGATATTCATGTTTAAATTTAAGTAATCTTATAACCTTCAAAGAACTACAGTAGAGATCCAATCTCTTTCTTCCCGGCAGTTTAAAAATAAAAAATGCAATACATTTAATAGTAATAAACGATTTTTAACTTAACCAGTCATCGATATCACCGAGAGAAATTTTTATCATGTAGATAAACATCATTTTATTTTATTACACCAATATTCAACATTAACTCTGTGCATGAATTTATAAAATTATTTACTTGCCATGCAAATATTCAGCGTCCTCAAGATGGATTTGTCCTGTGGAAGTTTTTGGGTAGCTTTGGGTTTGGTTTCCTTGTTTTGGCTCTAATTGTGCGATATGATTGGCGGGTTTCTGATTAATCGTTGAAGTTCCAACTATTCCAATAATAATATGTTTACGTTTATGAGCCAAGCAATTACTCAGTCGGTTGAAACGTTTATTTACACACTTTACATTCGAACGGTTTCGCTCCAGAGTGAACCACTGCATTAAGTGTAAAGAAAAGAAAATGTAGAAATCGAAAATGTCAACGCCGAACCCAAATAAATTAGGTAAAAGTTAAGAAAACTTGCATTGTTTTGTATCTTTAATTAAACGTAATACGACATGCAACAGTGTATTAGTGTATTGATTGTACAAGTTCTGCGGAGTGCAAAAAGATTTGCAACATGTATGACAATGACAATGACAAACGTACGGCTTTTCTCTAATATGCGTTCGTGTCTGATTGCTAAAATTCGGCTTTGATTGAAATGCCTTACGACAAAACTCACTCACCACATGGCCATACATCGATATTTGATATTCAATATATCATTCATTATGCGTTCTCTTGTGAAGAACGAGGTACTCTTGCTTCTGAAATAATCTGAAATGTTTTTTCATGCGTTTCAAAAGAATAGTATGGCCAATATATGGTCTAAATGGGAAAGTATCTCTGGTTCCCTTTGTTTCAAATGTGTTACAAACCCACCAACTATTTGTTAACACAAGTGCTATGACATGTTGTCATGCTGTGTAAAAATGTCCTACCACATTCAATGTCATGCAAATGCTTCCTAAGGTGATGTCTGTAGGTGAAAGGTAACTCCAACTCGCAATTGGAGAAAATAGTGACTTTCCTTTCGCATCCGGATGCCTTCTTCTGTTCACATGTATGTGCCAAAACGTGTTTGTGAGATTTATAGAAACAAACCCAACACTTCCAGCATACATACTTTTGTCCAACGATTCTGCTGATAGTTTGTTATTTAGCCATTCATGGTACTCAAATTCCTTTTGAACATTTTCAAACTTACTGACGCGGAAGAGGATTGCTCCTGCGAGGACAATTCTTCTTCTATTTCGATAGTTAGTCCCGTTGGTCCAGACCAATACATTATAGACCTTATTCGTTATCGTTATTTGATCTGGGCGTAATTATGATGCTTTTCGAGTTTGGTTGAAGCGTTTCATGAATTCACTTAGGTCACGTTGCACTTTGCCCCTTGAATAACGGATAGCACATTTATGCAGTTTGCATGCTTTTCTTGACATTAACACTTGAGCGTAAATGCTTTACAATAAATTTTATAATTCACAATTCGTAATATGAATATTTTTATGAATTATTCGGGCCAATAAGTTACCCATTTATGTCATAATGTCATTACTGCATGCATGCATGCGTACGTAAATCTCAACAATAAATCTCAGACAATACTGATGTAGCATGATACCGACAAGACACCAACGCTAACAAGGCCCATACGAACACGGTCGCATAAAGCATAGCATAAAACAAATATTTCCTTGCCCGGTCTAAAATTGTTGAATGTTTACACGATAAATAAAACAGTCTACTTCAATTAATGTGAATTCTGAATTAGTAATTTCTGCCTATCACACTATTCGCACATCAGACTCACTTCGCTTCTACAAACTGTTGAAAATTAAGCTGGTATATAATTTTAAGTACAAATTATAGTTTAATTTTTAAAATAACAGCCATTCACACGACACGTAAACCATAATTATGGTTTTCTCTCCAATTGCGATAAAAACTCCAAAGCAGAAATTGAAAAGAACGATTGTGCAATGTATAAGCAATTTCTGACACCTGTACTGTACCAACTGCGTCATTGACCATTGAAAAATATTGATGGCAGGAAGCAGCAGTCTGAACCCATTGAGTACAAGTTCGTGGACCGAGTCCTTTCTATTTTAAATATATTCTTGGGTAATATTTGTTGTGTCCGGCAGCAGCAGCAGCAGAGCATAGCATAGCAGCTGAATCTGAATCTGAATACGACAAAAGTCACATATTATTGTAAAGTCATCAATAAGATCAAGTTGGACAGCAGCAGCTGTGTAGTAAAAACACAACGAAACTGTTAATCTAATCTTTATTACTACTTATCTAGTGATGATTAGGTTGCAGATAAGTTAACATAATACTGGATAACTAAATTTAGGTCAGATCAGTTATTAGTTAGTATTTATTTTCATCGAGGAAAGTCTTTTAAATTTTAAAGGTTGAGGTTGGTTGTAAGGGAATATTATTGATACAGAATAACAGAATACTAAGTAGCGAAGCGGAAGTAAGAGACGTTGGACGCACATTAAAGTGTAGTTGTGTCAAGTGTGGCGGATGTTTAAACTGATTGCTAAATAAATTATTTGTCAGGAATGCGAAAGTGAAGGTATAGTAGTAGGCAAAAGAGATGAAGTGATCGGAAAACACAAAAAACAGTAACCAAAACATTTTCCGGCTCGGAAGGAGAGGATTTAATCAGAGATTGGATCAAGATCTGTTTGTCTAACATGGAGTTATTTAGGAAGTTGATTCTATATTATTTTATAGCATCTAATTTAATTTTATTTGGGTCCGCTTTGCATGAAGATCAAGCTGGAAAATTTGACTGGTAATACTCATATCAAGATCATAATATTATATCAACAATATAATTTCATCTTAACTATAGTATAGTTAGTAGTTAAACTATACGTTGTACAAAGGCCTGCCAACTATGAACTAGTTGACAATACTTTGCCATAAATGATTTTCATAGTATTTTTTCATTTATAACTAATTTTCTAATTGTAACTTCTTATCGTTCATTCATTCTTGTCATAAAAACGTGATACAAGTCGGTCGTTCAAGTTTGCATTTACTTTTCTTCTAGGCATCAAAAATTTCTTGGACCGGTAAAATTTATTGCAAATGATCCTAATCAACCAAAGAGAATTTTAATTGGAACAAGCAATAACATAATTGCGGCAATACACGGAAATACAGGTAATTTTTGCTTTTGCTTATGGATAGCAATGACGCTGTCCTCGTTTCTTTTATTGTGAGAACACTGTAAATAAGTAAATATTTTGAACCTTTAGGAAACATTCTTTATCGACAAATTCTGGAGTCAACTGGCAAGCTGGTTTACTTTGGAGTATATCAAGATAAGCAAAGTGTTGCAGTGTCCTATCAACCGGAGAATTTAATAAAGATAAGGTTTTTTGGAATTACTAACGGAGTTCTGTCGGATGAGTGGGCTGAAACTGTTTCTGGTGTGACACATGCTACGGAATTTGGTGGAAAAATATACGTCATTGATTCATCAAGCAGTTTGCCCTCTGTCAGTGTTACCGTGTTAAATGGAGAAACAGTGACGCATCATAAATACAATATTGGAATTACACAAGGCGCTAACGCTATTTGTGACGTCACTAGTCAATACCTCGTATGTGCCCAAGGCAAAGTGGTCACTGTTTTGAATTTGAAAGATGGATCATCAAGAAGTGTTAACGAAGAAGGGGATGTGAGCAGTATCTCTACTAGCGGTCCAGGTAATTGAAAAACACAAAGCATCAGTCTGAATGTCTCTATTTAGTCTAGTCATTTTCATCTACAAGAAGGGAATAGGGTACGACTTAAATTTATTTAATTTACACAGGTGAAATACCAGCTATCTCTGTTGGAAATCCTAGTTGGTCTAATACATACATCATATTAGAAAATGCCAAATCTGGTCCTGAATTGTTGCCTTTGAAGGTTAGCTCGGAACCTGGATTCACTCTGTCACAAGCAAAATCTGCTGACAAACCGCTGTTATTTGTGTCGAAATTAGAATCTTCACGCTCAATCCAGTTGCAAGTATACAACAGAAATGGCGAAAAAGCGGAAGCAACTCCCATTCAAATTACCTCTGATGTTCCACTGATGCTATTAGCTGCCGCTAAAGCATATTCATATAATACAGGATACGGATTTATTGGCTTCACACGAGACGCCACATTAATCGGGACAAGAGCAGACAATAGTGTTGCCACTGGAGAGACCACTATAGAATGGTCACGACAAGAAGCACTATCTTCGATTGTGGCTGTAGAAATGGTAGACTATCCCAGTGAAGCAGGACCAACTTGGAACCCATATCAAGCATCTCTTGATGTGGTCACTGCATTTATTTCTAGAGTCAAGTACGAAGTTGAAGCTATCGTCACTGGTGAAAGCCTGTACTCGTCAGCAGAAGATCGCTTTGGTTTAAGGAAGGCCATTGTTTTCGTTACGAAAGTAGGAAAAGTGATAGGCATGGACAGTACTTCCGGAAGCATGATTTATTCTTTTGTTCTCCCGGATTTTATGACGTTTACCGACTCAGCAGCTCAACTTTATATACAACGTCCTGCTAAGTATGCTCCTTTGAGACCACAGGCGACAGTAATCTATAAATCTTTGAGTAGGGGCGGTGCGCTTCTTTTCTCTTTTGATCCTGTGGAAGGGAAGCCTTTAGACGAGCCAAAATATTTCCCATCGGTCAAACAAACACAGATGATGGGAACTGCAGGGGAAGAAACAAAGTATATTAAGCCTATTTTACTACTGAGCCAATCTGGAGAGGTTTATACTTATCCTTCCCACGTTACGGATGTATCGAGTGCATATTTTTTTGTTGCCAACAAAGGACAGTCCCCTAGCTTAGAGGGATATGACATAAAATTAGTAAATGATGTGAGTTTTGGTTCTTGGTTCCAAAATTATTTAATTATTAAGTTAAGTTTTAATTTTTATGTACTGTAAAAGAATGCATTGCTGATACACTGTTAATGGTCACTGATACAGAAACTGAAGGCTAGACTGCTGTGGGACTTGAACCTTGGGAAGTCGGAACTCCTAGGTGTATATGCGAAACTTCAGTCGGAACGAGTACATTCCCAAGGAAGGGTACTCCCTGACCGTTCAGTCTCATATAAGTATATGAATCCT
The DNA here is from genome assembly GCA_027744055.1 of Callyntrura sp. NNG-2020. Classification (NCBI taxonomy): domain Eukaryota; kingdom Metazoa; phylum Arthropoda; class Collembola; order Entomobryomorpha; family Paronellidae; genus Callyntrura; species Callyntrura sp. NNG-2020. Next base: position 7,368 of record JAHZNE010005841.1, read on the forward strand.
AACTTAGCAGTCGTTGTGACTTCTGAAAACGAAGCTGGAAACATTAATTTATACCTTATCGATGCAGTATCAGGTACCAGAAGAATATTACATTGGTGATAATTTGTTCTTGTTTTTTCATGCATTTATAAAAATTGTATATTCGTATTCCAGGAGCATTATTGCATTCGTTCTGGCATAAAAAATGCAGAGGTCCAGTCCACGTAGTACACTCTGAACATTGGATAGTTTACTCCTTGTTCAGTGAGAAAAACCGACGGTACGAGATCAATTCGGTGGAGCTGTATGAAGGACAAAGGCAGAGCAATTCTACCGCATTTTCTTCGTTCGCTGCTCCTCCAGTTCAACCTATTATTGTTAAACAGTCATTCATCTACCCAACCGCACTTCAGTTTATGACACATACAAGAACCGAGAAAGGAATCACAAATAAAGATATATTATTAGCATTGCCGAGTGGTGGAATAATGGAACTGCCAAGAATCGTTCTGCAACCCAGATTAAGTCAACAACATTACACTCAACAAATTCAGGATGAGGATGGTGTTATTCATTCTCTTCCTTATGTCCCCGAATTGCCGATGCCCGCAGACATGATAATAAATTATAATCAAAGTATTAAGCGTGTCGATGGCATCAAGACGTGGCCTACCAGGCTTGAATCCACGTGCCTTGTTCTAGTCTATGGAAATGGTGAGAATCTACGTTTTGAATTTCTGCATTTATAATGTCTATGGTGTGAGATTTTTTAAAAGTAATAATGTGACAATATTCAACATTTTTCCAGATCTCTTTTACACCAAAATTACTCCTTCAAAAACGTTTGATGTATTAAAGGATGACTTCGACCATTGGTTTATTACCATTGTACTTGCTGGTTTGGTTGGTGGTGCTTATCTTTGTAAACGTTTGGCTGCGCGGAAGCAGTTAGATTTGGCGTGGCGATAATCAAACCCTATAGACATACACTACTCACTCAATTTTGTATTGAAAGTATTTCTTGTTTTGATATCTGGGAATATTTGTAGTCGAAAATGCGCATTTGATTTATATGTGTGGTTCAATTATGCATTTTATAATTATCTTGAGTGCTTACGAATTTTATTATTACACATTCTTCGTTTTCTATGTAATAGTTATTTAATTAACTATCCGGTGTAAATTATGATAGCTGAGTAAGTGTAACATTGGCTTTTAAAATATAGTGGTCCTGTTGTATAAAATTTTAGTTTTTGCAGAAACTGTTGTGTAAAATAAACCAAATATTTATACCGAAGCTAACTGTTCGTCTTATTAGATTACATAACCACATTTTGAAAAGCGCTAGTGTTCACACAGTTTGAGAAAATCAATTACCTGGAACAAGTATAATAGTATAACAAAAAATGTTCTCACATCATATCATTTTGCATAAATGCTGTTTTAAGCTCTCTGGCAGTCTGGCGCACTGTTCACCATTTCACCTATATAGTTTTGGTTCAGGATATTCCAACCTAACACAATTCGACATTTCCTGCTGCCTTGCAACATTAAAAATGAAGATTCGAAACGAGAAAATCCAGTTAATTATTATGACGTAAGTTTTCAACCGTCACTTTGTCCAGCGTTGCTATCATCGCTGCCAGTTTACTTGCGATAGTAATACCTTAGAGTAAGGATATCGTCGATATTCAAGTAGAGTTGGGTTTTGGCGGACTATCAAAGCCAACATGGTTGCTTCACGTTAAATATTTTAAGATTAGAAAAGAAAAACCGGGGAGTTTAAAATCGTCGGTAATATATATGCAGCTGAATTAGGCAAAATTGCTCTTTAGCAGATTCAAAAATGATCAATCTATCAAAATCAAAAAGTATCAATGACAGTAAACCAACGAAATTCCATGAACCCCAACACATAAATGGCAAAGATAATGGAAATTTTACACATCATACTCATAGCAGGTTTTCCAGGACTCCGGGCTCTGTAATAGAGAAGTTCAATTTAGAAAAACTTAAAGAAACAACATTAAAAAACATGAACACGGGTGTACACGCTGTTACACCAATGGCAAGGGAAGATTGTATAGACTATGCCTTAGAAATGGTTATCAGTAATCTGATTATGAATGGTATGAAGTCGTTTTGTATTTGTGGTATGATATGCTATGGATAAGTTGGGTCTTTTTGGTTATGTTAACCACAGCCACTGTGCTTCTTTCAAAGGTCACTTAGAGCCAACCGAGGCTCCCAAAATGCGGAGCACAGCCATGAAATGTCAAATTGCAAAAATTTGCGAGGAAATGATTGTTGCAAAATCCGAAATAATGTCAAAGGCTAGTACAACGGAAAGTGTACGTGCAAGTCGTAGCCGCAGCAAATCGAGGGGCGAAACCATGTCTAGAAGGTCGAGAATTTGGGCCCTTAGTCGACCAAAGTCCCAAAAAACACAGAAGTGGGCAATTCAGCCTGCAGCTTTACCAATAACAATTGTAACCAATCAAAACCCTTTGAAATTACCGAGTCTCGGTAATCTTGAAAAACTTGCAAAACACGTGCAAGTCACGAAATCTTTTCGACATGCGTCAAACGAAGAAATTAGCAAACAAAAGTCAGGTTCAAAAGCGCGATCAAAGTCATTGGGATCATCCTCCGAGAGAGAAATGCATTCGCGTTCAACGGTGTCACCAACACTAAAATCAGAAATCCAGCGATCAATTTCCCCAATATTTCAGAGGCCTACTTCACCGTTATTCAAAACATCGAATTCACCCAAATCCCAAAGGCCGATGTCGCCGCAGGCTAAGCAGCAGTCAATATCGCCATCAAAGTCTCAAAGACCGCGTTCTTCAACTAATCATAAGTCTGTTTCTCCAAAGCCACATAGACCGATTTCCCCATTACAGCAAGACATTGCCCAAATACCGCTACAAAAGCCAATTTCGGTAGCCCCTCATCAAGAAAAACGAATTTATCATATGCAACATGCATCTTCTGAAGTATTAACTCATAACATGGAAAGCAGCATAAAACGGCTGACAATCATTAGTAATATTACGTCAGATGCAGGACCTGACAAATCCAAATTAGCACAGAAAATTGCACAAGATCACACTTTTGAAACTATAGATAAGTGAGTGCAAAATGTTAAAAAGGTTATCTCATACATTTTTTTCCCAATCTGAACTATACATATTTGTTCGATTTGATTATTTTTCGAAGACGAGTCGAAGATGACAACAAAAATGTTTTAATTATGAGAATGGATGGCAATGCCAACACCACCGAAGTGATCAAAGGGAAAGATAAGGGAGATTTATTACCCCCAAAGAATGTAAATGCAGTGGAATCCCAACAACCACAAGTCCAAGAAAAGGTCGAGGTGAAAATGGATAAAGTCCCCTTATCTGCAGTGCCTCCAACAACGGCTACTTTCAACAAAACCCTTGATACAATTATCAAACCCAATAACGTAAACCCCGATTCAACTACATCCGCTGGTTTTCGTATTTTAGTAGATTTGAAAGGATTTCACAACGATGAAATATCAATGGAGGTGGAAAGTCGGCAGTTAATTGTATGTTATTGTTTCCTACTGTTATAAGACAGTAATATATAGCGTATGCTTGCATTGCATTCCATGTCATTTCCATCAGTTTTTAGCTTCTCGACAACGGAGAGATGATTTGAATGCTAGAAAGGTTACTGAGATGGTGGACATTCCGTCACAGGTCAACATGGAAAATCTCAAGATAGGAAGACGAACGGACGGATGTGTACTAATTGAGGAGCATGAACAATAAAGTTGCAAGAAAGAACTGATTCTTCCGTCATGTCAGCAAGGAAAACTTAATTTTGTTGATCGAGCCAAGGGACCAGCGCAACATTAGGAAGTATCTACTTCGATAAATACTGCTACAAACGATTGCACGTCTGAAATGCGTCTAACGTATGAAAGAAAATTCACACATCACACAACTATTAACGTGGTGCACAAGGAAATAATTTTAATTAATAAATATAATGACATATACAACATACTTAAAAGTATGATCATGAGCATGCCAAAATTATCGTTCGTATTTAATTTCTAGTTTACTTTCAATAAGGCCCCTTCTTTCAATTTACTATTCCCAGCCCCACAACTTTTCATACACATCATGATCTAAGAATCAAAGATAGCAACGATAAGTTTATTTTCATTTTTAACATTTTTTGGGTGGATGTTACATGATGTCATCAAAAGTTTTTCGAAATATTTGCCTTGTTTTGTTTGTATCTGCAAGATATTTGCTCGTGCTTTTGGAGAAAAATTGGACAAATTTCGTTTGTGGAGCATTATAAGGACTCCACATTGCTTGTAATAAATCGTATACTTATATACAAGTAGGACATATGTATATATTGAAAAAATTGAAAATAAAAATGTAACAGAGGATTATCGTCTTTTGCAACTCGACATTGTTCCTCATGAATCCATCTACGCAGCAAACTGCACGGTAAAATATAAGAATACTTGGTTGTATTGGACTGGTCCCAGCAGCAAAGAAGGTCTATTAAACGGGATTACAACAAGATGCGGGAAGACAGAAAATTTATTTTTCTCAGCTTTGAGTATATAGGTACATGTTTTAGGTACATTTTTCGTCTTGTGAGATCTGTCTCCTCTCGGTACATAACTAAATTTTATTTGGATGATCACATGCGTTGGTAATTGATAACAGGGAAGAGGTGGATTTATGGTACAGTCAGTAGTAAATTGTTTGTTTTCATTGTGCTTTGTGCTACACATCGCTTTTGTCAGTTTTACGTTAGGTACAACCATAAATGATGATGATGTCCACAGTCCACAGGACCAAGTATTCAACAAACGCTCAGGTGACAACATGACCGTACCTCGAAAGATAATAGAGATACTCTCGTAATTAAATATTTTCTGATAAGTACGAGCTGGCTCAAACAGCCATGTGAAAGAATAATAATAATTGGGAAAATCACGCTAAGTCACAAGTGACAAATATAGTTAAAGTGTTCGTCTGTTATGGTTGCCACTTCCAGTTGATTACACAGGAGATTATGCACAGCCACACGAAATTTTAGCTTGTGTGTTCTTTTATGGATCTAATTAATTAAATACTCTGTTTACGACTGATACAACTGCATATAAGTAGGAAAATATAAAGTAAAGTATAACGTTGTGCTGTATAACAAAGCACTGGTGCGTAAAGATTACTTGGACGAGACTCGAATTTGGGATTTAATTGTAACAGCATTTTACTTAAATGAATAATAGATGGTGTTGTAGTTAAAAGATAAGTTTCCAATAAGAAAACAGCTAGCTATTGTTGATTGTTATCGCTGGTGTTTAACTGGCCGAGACCTTCCCTGAACCAAAGCAGTGACTGTCTCATGTTTAGCAGTCGACCAGGAAGTCGGAAAGGTCAACATCGAATTCGAATGGCAGAGGATCGTGAGGTGCTTCGTGAAATTTGGGAAGCAAGGCTGCCTGTGTCATTCCATCTATCTGAGGATGAAGTGGCCACGCTAAATGTTCCTGAGCCATTTTATTTAATGGTTCCCAGACTACTTTATTTTCCCCTAGTCACTGATAAGGCAAGTTAAAAGAATCAAAACAATGTTTGACATAATCACTTAAAAATTGCTTTTGCTATTTTAAATTTATTACTGACTTAACAGTATCTTACTTCGATTTTTTTTGTTAAATAACAGGTTCGGAAACACTTTCTTCAGTACGTTAGCCCTGAAGCATCAGGCAGAGAAATATGGTTAAGTGATGGGAACGGACAGCCTATTAAATGGTATTATTCATTACCGCAACAATATTTAAAACATGGGGGTTTGTAAATTTTGGGGAATATACACATGACGTGTTTTATAATAAAACATTTTTGTTATATTCGTAGGAACTATCCAATTGGCTTATGGTTCGACATATTTGGTGAAAATGTACTCCCTTGGAACGTCACCGTTCATTTTGAAGGTTATCCAGAAGACAAAATTATGAGATGCTCTTGTAAAGATACAGTAAAATCTCAATTTATGTCGTACCTGAAAGAAGCAGATGCTCTCAAACACAAAGGCCAAATAATGAACTGTATGCAAGAGAAAGATCATAATCAATTATGGCAGGGCTTTCAAAATGGTATTTAAAAAAATTGATAAGGCTATTGTTTCATTTTTATAAATGTCGCACAATTTGTAATATGAACTTTGCATTTAGATAAATTTGACCAATTTTGGAGCGCGAACAAAAAGCTGATGGAATCCGTTGTTAGCGAAGGGTTTCGTTACATTCCTATTAAGTGCTACGCGCAAGATAAGTTAGGAATTCAACGTTTAATTAAACCTATCGATGAGACCACCGGAACTTGGACAACTTTACATGATGCTCTGCTGGAGTTTTTTCCTACATTAGATTTTAGTACAGGTATGTAGTATTTACGACAATTACGTTCTTTACTTTAATTTTTATATGGCGTTGTTGCAAAGATGTTGTAATGTGTCTTCTTATTGGGGTCATATAGTACGTGTTATAATACATGGAGTGGAGCCACCACTTAGCACACCTGTTCAGTGGATGAGTGAGCACATGAGCTATCCCGACAATTTTTTGCATTTAACGATATTACCGTCCGCATCCGGTAATTTTTCCAGTTCGTCACTCTCGTCACCGTCAGCAGAAAGCCGCATTTCTACTGCTTCGAGTTCATAAAGTTGATTTAAATTCTACACACCAGTTTATGTGATTAAAAAGTTTAAGACATTTTCAGGCAACACCTGATTTCGAAAAGCACCCGCTGGATTATATGGGAATAACGTATGGATACGGCAACATTTCTTCTTTTCATTATGCAATATTATAATACTTATGTATCATTATACTGTAATTGTAGCTTTTGTTCTCTATTTTGCCATTTTACAATATAATTTAGTCATCTCGAATCTGTAAAGTCTAGATCGTCTAGATTTATCAACGCTAAACTGAGATTTGACATTTTTACGTTAAATTTAAAAGTAAATAAAAAAGTCACAAAGAAAAATGAAAAAAATTATGTTGAGTGTGTGTGGTCGCTTTTCGTTTTCCACGTCTCTCGTTTTTCTTATCTATCTCGATCTCTATACCTGCACAGAGTTATGCCCAATCTAGGTTGTGCTTGACTGTTCCACTGACTTCTATTTTTTATTAAAAGTGGAGCGGGTATAGATAATTTAAAAAGAGACACACGTTCTCATCTTCCATACGGCTCTCATCCTTCATTCATTGAAATCCTCACGAAGGAATTAAAAAGATTGATAAATGTGCTAAAGGGTAGAAAATTCCATACACAACGTGTATGACTTGTACACTGCTGCCTGCCTACTACTACTGCAGTAACGCTTCGGAAAGCTTGAAAAGCAACATGGTCATGCTCCTATTTCACTTTACTATTTAACGCTTAAAAAAGGATCACTCAGAATCACTGATGGGTTGAATGGAAATGTATTCCGCAGTGTCGTTCCGTTTTGCTGAATGAGTGTAATCATTACCGCGTGTATATATGTACGTGTACGCACTGTATACCCAGGTTATGAATCTATTTATACCTATACCCAGATTAATTTTTTTATTTGGCATATGCATCTCATTTTGCTCTGGAATCTACAAAGTCACAGAGAATTTGTGCAAGAGTGATTTTTTAAAAAGAAGAAAAAGCAAAGTAAGAATCCAGGAAGAGGGTCAAAGTTCCCAAACAGGCATGTTAATGTTGATACACAATTTTAAGATTCATACAACAAGCGACAGGAATCAATAATAATCAAGCAACCAGTGAGAGTGACATAAATGATAAGTTTAGCAATAGGCAGATTTCTGACTACTCTTGGGTTGGGTGTGCTTTTTTAGCTTAATACAAAATACCTATCTATTAACTCCATTAATATAATAATAAGCTTTTATGTATTCATCGTCCATTTTACTACTTTTATGACATATTTCATTTTCATGATGCTCTCTCTCTCTCTCTCTCCTGTGTCTTCCATGCTTTGATGGCTGAGAATCTCGAAAAAATTACAGTTTTGTAGCATTACTGACTCACCATGTTTCACTGTCGAAGAAGTAGCAAACGACCAAAAATAATATTCTTTTTTTCCACCCAACTCAAAACACAGAGGAGGATTTGCTGGTTCCAGTTACAACTTATAACAGTCACACAAAAAAACTCTTCCTAGCACAAAACAGCCGTGTAATCCTTTTCAGTCATGTCACATATTACGTCTGCACGGTAAAGCTGCAGTCAGAGCAAGAGAGAGAGACATAATAAATACATGTAGCTGGAGATGCAGACAAGACTCACAAATTCACGGGTACATACATACATGCAAAAGCTCTGAAGTGTTAGACTTTTGTTCGAAATCAGTCTTGCAACAAGAATACCAAGCGGTCGTGGAGACTCGCACTCCTTTTCAGCTATCGCCGCAGCTATTCTAGAAATATATTATACAGGAGGAAGTAAGTGAAAATTCACCCTTTCTTCGCCGTGTGAGCCGCTATGAATATTATCTTTCGTCCGCAAGTACATGCACATATTTGGGAGTAAAAAAGAGTGCATTTGGAAAAATAAAATTTTCGTGGTGTGTCATCTTCAACCGTCTCAGCCGTATTTATTCCATGATCTCACACGTTATCGGAGTATCTGATCATTACCACCACGGCTTTCGATTTGTTCTCCTAAATTAGTAGTCTGATTAGTCATTAGTGCTCTACTGCTTCTGTGTCTTTTTTTCATTGTCTCGTATATTCATTCCCGTTAAAATAGTTTTTTCCAGCTCATTGTTAACAACATCCCCTTTCTCCGAAGGAATGTGTCATATAGTTCAAAATGATAGTGGAATTGTTGGCGAGGTCTCAAGAAAAACTCAGTGAGTTACCATTTGAATGGAGTGGAATGAAAGATTCCTGCTCAAGCATTACAGAGAGAATCGCACGTGCCTTTGTTGTATTCTGGAGAGGAGTATTCAACGGACTCCCAACGCTTTTGGGAGCTTCTTCCCAACACCCGTTCAAAAGTCATGGACGTAGACTACCAAGTTGTCCTGAGAAGAGAATGGTTTAATTAATGACGACAAAAAATGTGACTTGTAAATATAATGTGTTACTTCAAAAACAGTAATTATAATAATAATAGTATCGTGTAGTGCAAAGATACTTGTGTCACTCTCCTTATAAGACTGTCCCGTTCATAGAGACAAGAGGAATGAATGGGACCGTAAAAAATACATTTCAACTACTTATGAATGAACGCTTTGTGAAGGTGTGTATGAAAATTGAACATTGTTCTTGCGTGAGCTTAAAATGACTCGCCAAGTGTGTGCTCGGATGAAGCTGCCTGCTTCTAGGGCAGTATCACCTTCATCCGCGGCACTATCGGCCTACTACTTAATTATTTTCACGAGTTTTTTCATCATTCAGTCGGTGACAGGAAATGGAGCGCTGGTAAATGGTAAAGAGAAAACTTTTCTTAAATTCTACTTTCATTTAATTCCTCCATTTTTTCTTCTTTTCGAACCAAAAATAGCATTGTGCCGTTCAAAAAACGGTGAATTGCTTTGATTGCATTCTCATTGCATTTCTCATCAAAATTAATTTCATCGGGTCAAACTGCGACAGGGTAAAAGAAAATAGACGGATGATGATGAATGTTGTATCATCTACCCTACATACACACAAACACACACGGTAATATCTTTTTGGAAGAAGAGCAACTATCCAGACCACAGTCTGATTTCATTTTGTACGTTTTCTACATTTTAATTCATTTTTTTGTGTGTGTAAATTATAAAATTGTATTATGGGATATATACTTGTCGTCGTCGCGTTATCGTAATAATAATAATAATAGCACTGTGAAGATTCATCTGTTGTGTTATCTTACCTAACCTTTTGAAAGATGGGTCACTTGTCAGTCAGTCGGTCGGGGCATTACCCTTTTTGGTTTTTTGGTGCATTTAACGAATCAACAAGATTAAGCTGACGATGATGTTGAAGATCGCTGATATCCCTCTTCATTCTCATTTTCATTCTCATAATTATATTGCTTCCTTATTTTCATTCTTCAAGTGGATTCCACATTTTTGGATTACCTACTACCACCAAAACACAGTCATAAACGTCTAGGTCTGTTTCTGTATGGAAAAAACTGTCCATCCCAGCAAATGTCTACACGGCATCGCCGTCATTGGCATGCATCATCACATCATCACTGGCAGCAATAAAATAAACATAAAATGTTCTATCGTGTACACTTTTACATAATTAGGCAGAATCTTGTAAAAATGAATTAACCCAATCTTGCATATAAAAAATTCTCAATGCTGTGCTCAATTCCTTGAATGAATGCAATAAAGTACAATATGTAGTCAAGCGTAAATGAAAACAGAGCACAACCTCATTTTACAGGAGCGGCTGATCTCCTGGAGGCAACCAGGTTAAAAGAGGTCCCTCTTGGGGTTCAGAAGACGGATGGGTTTTGCCGGAAACGGGTAACCTCCCCTGTGGATGCCCTTGACGAGGAAGACGTTTTAGCGGCTCTCAACAGTGATTCGGGCTCATTTAACAGGTCGGGAACTGAGGCGGTTGCTGACGTGGCGTATTCCCTTTCTCAAAGAGCCATTCTGTCTGTCAACACGGGACAAATATTCCCGGAAGGATTCCCCAGCGACTTTTCTATCGTGTCAACCTTCAAGCCGGTTCCTGATTCGCAGTCGGTGCTTTTCTCAGTTTATAATGATGCTGGAGATGAACAGTTGGCAGTGGAAATTGATGACAGAATCATTCTGGTGTATCAGGTACACCATTATTGTCACATGACGAAGCTCATATAAACATAACTTGATTATTATAAATATTTTATGGACCCGACCTGATCATTTCATCGTTTTTCTCTCTTTATAACACCAATCATAGGATAGTGACAGCAGTGAAGGAGTGCGCCTTGCATTTGATGAAACTATAAATGATGGAAAGTGAGTGATTACAAGAATCAGGCAACATGATATATTTACAATTTAGGTCGCGTGAGGAAGTAATAAGCATATTTGACTTGTAGATGGCACCGAATGGGTATAGCAATAAAAGGCGATACTGCCACACTGATTTTGGACTGTCAAGAGAAAGATACTTTGACCTTGAACCGATCAGCCGATTCGAATCCAGCAAACACAGGCGTTTTTCTGGTTGGCCAAAGGCTGCTGGATGACGCCATATTTACGGGGTCCATTCAGCAAATGCTGATTCTTCCTGGTCCTGAACACGCGTATGACGTGTGTACAACTTTTATGCCAAATTGTAATCGTCCATTACCGTTGCTTCGAGGAGGGGAAGAAGATGAATTTGCTAGCTCGCAGCTACTTTTTGGGGCAAATTATGAAGACACGTACTCAAATAGCTCTCTTGGGGTTAGCTCAAATCGGTGTTTAGAAAGTTGTTACGTATTAAATGCTTTTGTTTTAAAATTTAATTAAATTAACTGCCGTAATAAATAGGATGAATTTGACACTGGAAGCGCGTCTTTAAATCCAATACCGTCCACTAATCCTAACGTTCAAGTTCTCCGTGGACCTCCTGGTCCAAGAGGTTACACAGGACCTCCAGGAAGACATGGAGAGAAGGGAGATAAAGGAGAAAAAGGTCGAGAGGGTTTGAATGGAACTCCCGGTCTTCAGGGCCCACCTGGCCACATTTTCATGATTCCTGTAAGTAATACTGTTTTTGTCTGCATTTGCTAAACAGGAGAAGGCCTGTTATTTTGTTGACGACGATAATCACAATTCTAAATTGTATTTTTAAATTAAAGCTATCTTCTGGGGGTGGTGGCGGCGGTGGAGGTCGAGATTCTTCAAAAGCGAAAGGACCTGATGTTCAAGCGGAATCATTGAGACAAATGCTTGCTCAACACATGGTGAAGCTTTAATATTTCGAAAGAGAATCATATCCTCAGAAGAAATTTTAACTGTGGTTGGTTCTGTAGATGGCCATGCAAGGTCCAGCTGGAGCTATGGGATTAACCGGTGTCCCCGGAGCAGTTGGTAACACTGGACCCGATGGACCGAAGGGAGAAATTGGTGAAATGGGAGAACCCGGTCCAAGAGGGCACAGAGGTCCTATTGGACCACCTGGAAGGGACGGCAGACGGGGAAGGCCAGGAAGGGATGGGGAACGAGGGATGACTGGACCTCCAGGTCTGTTGCCAATTTAAATGTGAATACTTGAAATATTTGTCCACTGTTGAATATATTTGTAAATATTTTACTTGGGTGTAAAAATTGTAGGTGAAAAGGGAGAACAAGGTGGAATTGGACTGCCGGGACTTCCAGGAGACAAAGGTGACAGAGGAGAGAAAGGCGCTCCTGGTGAAAAGGGAATGCCCGGACATGATGGACCACAGGGAGATGATGGAGCACCTGGTATGCCCGGTCAAGGTGGCGAAATGGTACAGTGATATGTTGATAGCGATTGTGCTGGTTTCTACAGAACAGTCTTATTTCCAATCCCAAGTATTACACATACATAAGAGCTGCTGACAACCGACCTCATTCATTTACATCAAGTCCGTTATGCCAGCGAAAGAATTTCATTGTTTTAATTTGATCCTTCATGCACCTTTATCATTTAGGGTCCCCGTGGATTTCCCGGACCACGTGGTTTCCCTGGTCTCACAGGCCCTCCTGGTATTCCTGGCTCTGAGGGTCCACCCGGAGGCAAAGGAAACCAAGGGCCACCAGGACAGGCTGGCCCACCTGGACAAACCGGACCTCAAGGACCATTAGGAGCACCAGGAGCCCCTGGACAACTTGGACCAATAGGACCAGCTGGACCACAGGGAAAACCTGGAAGCCCAGGTCTACCTGGAGCGGATGGCATGCCAGGACATAACGGGAACCCCGGTATTCCTGGACCAAAGGGAGATCAAGGACCGAAAGGACCACAGGTTAGTAATACATTTTTCTCTACCAAAGCTATCACATTGCGGAAATTCCTCCAAAGGGTGGCATGTAATATGGCATATTCCTTCTGAAAGATCCACACATATTTTTCATTTTACATTGTGGCCAAGTAACTTACGTTCATACTGTAAATTCATACATTGGCATACCCAAAGGTTGTGACTGATAATTAATTATCATACCATCATTGCATCGCTCCTGTTCACTCGTTTACACTTCTCAAGGGAAAACTGAAGCCACGGCGTAGAGACGACAAAAAGTTGCATCACTTTGTTTCACCGACATTACTTTGGTGGGTGTAATGGAGATTAGAGAGTGAAATGCTGGTTTGACTGCTTCAAGCGCTCCCCAAATAAAGTATTCTCACCAAGTTAGCATTGAAACAACTAAAGTGAGAATATGTGGCGGATAGCGGATCAACAGTACAGACAAGAGCTCTCGGATTCTGAATTCATTCATGCAGTCTTCTCCATGTGTTTGAAATCCACACGAGTGTTTTTATTCCAGTAGTCCAGTAAAATTTCCTTATCACGTTCACGTTAGATGGTGAATCGGGATGTAAAAAGATTGTTGCACTTGCTTTTTGACCTGTCCTCGTTAAATAATTAAATACGCTGAAAATGGGACACATTAAAAGAAGATAAAGTTACGATTGTTAAAATAATTGTGTAAAATTACTTTGTGCAATGACGTACTTCTGAAACTGGAAGGCCGAAAACACATTTCCGTTCCAGTACTTAGTCCCGGAAATATATTAAGTTTAATAAATTAATGTGGCGACTGAACAATTCTTGGAACTCTGCTCAAGGTACGATATTAACGATATATAAATATAAAAATTGAATAAATAATGGATATAATAATAATAATAAAGGCTAAAATGGTGTTGATAATGAAATAATTTAATTCTTCTTAGACAATGAACGTGTCACAATCCAGACGGCTATTTGGTCTTCTCCAATTGACTGCCAAAATTAGACATCACTCTCTACCTCCTATAAAAAATGGTGGATTCAAGACACTTTGTCGGAATGATGACATGCATTATCATCTTTGTAGTGTACGATGTCAAAGTTCAATGGGAAATTTCAAAGTGGTCAAGCAAGCCAATGAAATAGACAGGTTTAATATTGATATTGCAATGTTGGAGAGCGCACTTCCACCTGGACCTCCACGCGTTCAAGGTAGAGCTCTGTTAAGTGCCTGGGTTGAGAAACTGATTGAAATTGAAAAGGCTGAGAAGATCAACATTAGTGAAGTGGACTTGGACTACACGGGAATTTTCAATCGCTGCCAGGAAATAGACCGTTCAATAACGAAAGCGAATGTAGGCGGTTTACTGATGCATGTTTGTTTGAAGTATAATAATTTTTCAATTGCCCGGAATTATATTGGACGCGAAAGAAGCCCATCTTTAGCCGTTTTGACAAATTATTTGCGGCTATCCGCAGAAAATCCCAAGGAAAGTGGGGGTGAAGAAGAAATTATTAAAATTTATGAAAAAATTAAAGCAAAAACGAGAAACCGTTGGGATTTAGACAGTGGGCAACGTACAATTGTAGCAATTTGTCAAACAAAACTTTGGAAGGACTCTTTTTCAATCGTAGAATCCATGTTAATTGGAGGTCGGCCTTCCATGGAATGTTACGGAGCAATTGCACAGGCGGCGTTTGAAAATGGGGAAATTGAGCTGGGCTGGACAATTTTAACAGAACATAGTCACAGGAACATACCAGATGAACCCTTTGTTGCATTTCTTCGAGCATGCGAACCAACTGAAGAAAATATGAAGACATTGCTCGAGTTCATGGATCTTTATGAACAGTACGGACAGGAAATATTAGTCACAGAAATCAAGAACTATTTTACATCTAAGCTTGGATATAAAGCAAGGGAAACCAGAATATCTTTAGATCAGCATGGAATTCCTGTTTGCAAATCGTGTAAGAACGACCTCAATACGACGAGTCTTTCTCCGCCCGAATTTGATACTCTTCAAAAGCATTTTCTTACCAGAGTTCTAGAAACAGACTTGTTTATGAATACAACACCAGCAGAACTGACAGAGTTTAAGAACTTTGTTGATGAGACAGTACCATTTGACTTCGTTCTCGATGGATTAAATATTGCATATTCTAAAGGAAGGACCTTTGACGCAGCAGGTGTTCTTAGGAATGTAGTATTGCATTTGAACCGAATGAATGCTAAAATTTTAGTTATTGGAAGAAAGCATATGCTAAAATGGCCTGCCAAGCATATTAACCATATCAGAAGAATGTCCCGTTTTTATTGTATTAGCGATGATTCGGAAGATGATCCATTTATGATCTGGGCAACTTTGAAAAGCGGTCATCACACAAGGTTTATATCGAATGATATGTTGAGAAATCATACGTTTAAACTTAAAGATCCTGTACTTGCAAGACTGTTTAAACGGTGGAGATTGAGTCACCAACTGAGTGTAGGGGTTACTCAGTACGGGAAAGTTGGTTTGGAGCCATTTACGGAAACTTTGCCCGTGCCACAAAAAAATGCCGGTGGATACTGGCACATTCCTTTTCAAATAGATTCTATGTCACCGTATGATATCCCGCAAAAATGGTATTGTGTACAACCTCCTGAGAGATTGAAGTAATTTGTGAAAAAATAAAATATTTATATTGTTGAAATAAAATCGTTTTGTTTTTCGGCATAATGTAACTTGCAATTTGCATATATTTTAGGTATTAATATGTCAGGAGCATAATAAATTAATTATTCATAAAATTTTATTATTCCGCATAATGCATCCTATTCCATCAAACGCAAATTGTTTGACATTTGTGCTTAGATTGTGAGAAATTAATTTATATAAAAGGGTCAAGTTGGATTTCCTGGACCCCGAGGTCCCAAAGGTGACGAGGGTAGGCGAGGTGCTGGTGGAGACAAAGGGGACAAGGGAGATAAAGGACCTGACGGTGAAAAGGGAGATCTCGGTGGAAAAGGTGATAAAGGACAAGCTGGACCACCTGGTGAGGTTGGATTGGAAGGTCCCGAGGGTCCGAAGGGGTTTGAAGGACCTAGAGGAGAAGCTGGTCCACCGGGTCTACCTGGCGAGAAGGGTAAAGTTGGACTTCCTGGATTCCCAGGATACCCGGGTCCTCCAGGGGAGAAAGGAGATAAGGGAACAGAAGGACGGGGTGGAAATCCTGGAGATAAGGGGGATCGTGTAAGTGGTCGATTTTTATCGAATTCGGATGGTTGCCTCTGAAAAGTTTAAAATTTCTAGCATATTTCATGTGTAGGGTACACCGGGACAACCTGGAGATCGTGGAGAACCTGGACAAGGCGTAAGTACTCTTCCGTGCTTTTCTTATTTTCGTCAATGATGAACGTTACTTAATACCCGGGTGAATATTCGTGCTAAAATTGTGTTTGCTACCAAATATTTGAATAAATAGGGCTTTAGAGGGCCACGGGGAAAGAGAGGAAGAGATGGAATGCCCGGACCTAAAGGAGATTCAGGACAACCTGGGCCACCTGGTGGGCTTGGAGAAAGGGGACCACAAGGAGGGGAAGGTGCTAGAGGTTTTAGTGGTGGTCCAGGGGTACCGGGACCACCCGGGAAGGACGGTATTGCGGGACCTCCTGGAGAAAGAGGGCCTCCGGTATGGACCATATAAAATGTGTAAAATATCGTTGTTTCTTTATAAATGGAATTAATAATACTTGCATTTTCTGCAATTTTGACTTTTAGGGAGAACCGGGACAAAAAGGACCTGTCGGTGCTCCTGGTGTTGTAGGACCTCCTGGAGCAGGTGGAGAACCTGGCCCGCTTGGACCTCCAGGTGAACCAGGACAAGGAGGACAGCCTGGAGAAGGTGGAAGACCCGGAGAACAAGGAAAAGAAGGACCCACCGGACCTTTGGGTCCACCTGGTAAACCCGGAGGTGTTGGACCTCCCGGACTTCCTGGATTCCCCGGGGATCGTGGCTTACCTGGCATTCCGGTAATCGATTTGAATTAACTATAATTAAATCATTTCATTGTTTGCAGAATAACAGTGCATATATCTCTATATTGATCAGGGTATTCCAGGGCTGAAAGGTGAACAAGGTCCGGCTGGCGGAGGGGGAGCAGTTGGTGACAAAGGTGGACAGGGTGAACCTGGAAAAGAAGGACCACCGGGACTTGAAGGACGAATGGGTTTACCAGGACCACCTGGTCCATCCGGCGGAAAGGGTGAGTTACTTTGACGAGAGGAGAAGAAGCGTAATTATTGAGAGTGGACATCAGGAATCCGGATAAATAAAATGACATATTTGTTTTGTTCATATATTTACCAGGAGAGAGAGGAGAACCTGGTTTAAGTGGAGTTGGAGGAGCTGATGGCCCACCCGGAGGTAGAGGTTTACCCGGATCCCCTGGACCCATTGGTCCACCTGGAGAAGATGGAGACAAGGGAGATGGTGGACCACCTGGTGAAAAGGGATTGAAAGGAGGAAAAGGAGAATCAGTGAGTTCGTTTGTTTTTTTAAGTTTAAAGAGGAGCTTCAATGGATTGTTTTACATATAAATCGGTATATATAAACTTAGGGTCCACAAGGTGCCGGCGGTGCTCTAGGTCCCAGAGGAGAACCTGGTGCTGCTGGAGGTCCTGGTGAAAAGGGACCACCAGGAGGACTTGGTCTTCGTGGGCCCAAAGGTGAGAAAGGTCCATCTGGCGTTCAGGGACCTCCAGGACCATTAGGTCTGGTATGCCTAGTTTTAATATCGTCATTTTTTTAATTGTTTTTCTAAAAACTTATTCTATTCTTGTCTGCTTATTAAATTCTTGCAGGAAAGGATGGCGAGGAAGGCAAGAAAGGTGAACCCGGGCCAGGAGGCGCAGAAGGGCCACAGGGTAAACCGGGATTGGGCGGAGGTCCTGGTAAACCTGGAGCAGAAGGACCTGCTGGTGCCCAAGGAGGCGTTGGTATGCCTGGAGAAAAAGGTGAAAAGGGCCCATTGGGTCCGGCTGGCCCACAGGGACCTATTGGAGCTCAAGGAAATCCTGGTCCTCAGGGACCACCCGGTGGTCGAGGGTCACCTGGTCCAGCTGTAAGTTGCATGAAAAAAAATTCTTTGTTTATTTATTTATTGTATTTTAACGCATGTTACTACCCTAGGGTGAAGTTGGTCCTACTGGGCCTGCTGGAGCTGCCGGTCCTACAGGCAAAGCTGGTGACGCAGGTCCTAAAGGTCCGAAAGGAGATAGGGGCCGCCGTGGTCCTAAAGGTCATCCAGGCACAATCGGACAACCCGGACCAAAAGGTGAAATGGGAGAGAAAGGTGAAAAGGGTTCAACAGGACCACGTGGCCCCGAGGGAAGAAAGGGAGAAATGGGCGGCTTGGGCATGATTGGATCAAAGGGTTAGTTAGTACTCACTAATATGTTTTATTACAAAATTACATTTTTAACATATTATAAAAATTGTTTACGCCATTACAGGATCGGATGGGCCCATTGGACCAACTGGAAATGAAGGGCCAACTGGTCCTAAAGGAACAGACGGTACTGGAGGTCCCAAGGGTGAGCCAGGACCAGCAGGTCTTCCAGGTCCTCCGGGTCCTCCTGGAGAACTTCCATTACTTCCACCTGAGTTGCTCTTTGGTGCTAATGCTGCTCCAGCAAATGCAGGGTCGAAGGCGGGACGACGTAAGAGAGAGGCGAAATTAGGTGCTAAGGGAGAAAGGGGCGCATTAGAAGAAGATTCAGAATTAGTTAACAAACTTCAAGAAGTTTATGCGGACATATACGACATGAGATTAGAACTGGAAAGAGTTAAGAAGCCGTTGGGAACTCGTGATAATCCAGTGAGGACATGTAGGGACCTATTTTATGGACATCCACACTTCAAAGATGGTAACCGTTTATATGAGTGTTAGCCAGAGGATAAACGTTTATTTAACATTTGCACATGCAAACGATTGATGGTACATTGTTTATGCCAACACTTCCATAGACTGGTATTGGATTGATCCAAACCTGGGAATGCCAGACGATGCTGTATTTGCTTTCTGTAACTTGACCAATGCTGGTGAGACGTGTGTATATCCGGATGTGCAGTCTGCTAGGATGCCACACATTCCATGGGAAAAGACAGCGGAGTCAAAGAAGAGAGAAGTGTGGTTTAGCTCATTCCGACAGGGTTTTAAGGTAGGTGCGTTATATTGTTTGCGGATGAAAAAGGCCCATGCCTTTAATGTAACGTGGATGAAATCTTCTTTATCGCATTCTCTTCTTTATACTTTGCAGATATCATATGAAGGAATTGGAAACACTCAGATGACATTCCTAAGACTCCTTCATGGTCAGGCTTCGCAGAACTTCACTTATCTATGTATGAATTCTGTTGCCTGGTATGATAACAAAGGACAGTCGTACTCGTCGTCGTTAAAATTCCTGGGCTATAATGATCAAGAATTTGGTTACAGTGCTTCTGCCAAACCAGTTGTTGCAAGAGACGGCTGTAAGGTAAGAAATGTAGTGAAGATTGGTTGCTGCAAATAATGAGAAATATTTGTGTTCAGAATCATTTTGAGGATATGTAGACGTATGTATACATGATGGGTGTATATATAAATTGTATTATAATTGCTAAAATTATCATCGTATACCATTTTCAGGTTGGTTCCGGCGAGGGCAAAACAATGTTTGACTTCCAAACAAAGAAGTCGAATCAACTTCCAATTGTTGACTTCCTGCCTGTCGATTATGGAGCCGAAGGGCAAGCGTTTGGGTTTGAGATAGGGCCGGTATGTTTTAGGTAAAAATGTAATTTTTTTTAGATTTTGGCTGTATTTTAATAGTGACATATTTGTGTTCGCATTTAAATTTTTTTTCTTTTCGATATGATGGAATTTGAGTGCATGACATTAATATATTAATTTATTATCCATTATTTATAAGCTGCTATTTATTTATTTATTTATTTAAGTGGTAGACGTGTTCAAGTGTAAATGTAGAAAAAAAGATGATACCATCTCCGTGAACTGTCATTATTATTTCTTACGTTTGTCTTTTCTATTACTATTTTGTTATTTTTTAAAAGCTATACTGTAAGCTCTCATTTTTCACTGCCATCATACTTTAAGTCCTAATTAAGATTTTATAGTGTAGGATCTGTCTGTTTTAGATATGTACCAATGATTTAGGTGTACATCAAATTTCAAAATATACAAAATACGAAGCAATATGTGGTTTAATACTGATGAAGACAATTTTACGAGTAAGTTTCAGAATTACGGTTAAATATACGCTATTTTATGCACAAATAAAAGTTTCCTGTTTCTTAATTTGTACAAAATTACTCTTTCTTGCTATATGCACAGTTGACATGATTTTTCATGTTTCTATCTTTTAATGCTTTGGTTAATAATTTATTGGAACAAAGAAAATGGATGGCTCATTAATTTTATGTCCATTGCCAATAACGGCATACGCTTCTTTTTTATTTGGTTATATAAATACGTAATTATAATTTATAATTGATGGAAGTTTTGAAGTTTTTATTTTTTATAATTGATAAGACTTTAAGTTCAAGGTGTATCCTTTTCTTGATTTTTTTGCTTTTTCAGATAAAAAATGCATTCTTTAGAATAATGAATCAGCAAGCATGCGACAGTTCAGTAATATAGTAGCCAGTCTACGATTGTGTAGAATTCTTCATTTGAAGGTACCTTAAAACCATTACTTTCTCCATTTTAGAACGTTTAAAACACCATTTTGACGTATACATTTATAAGAAATTCAATGAAACTTTTTAAGAAATACAACATAGCTTGTATTTCATATTCGTTTCCGACAGCAAATTACCACCACGCTTGTTGTGTGAATCGATCTTTGTGCCCGTTAACGAGCTTTAAAATTACTCGCATAACGTGCGTTATATGCACACCACATTTTTATGAAAGTTCCAGCCTTATGCAGTGTCATAAAAAGCAACACGGCTCTTATTTTATAATAATTCTTTCCACCTTGTCATTTGCCAGCCCCCTGCGTTGTAATTTTATGTACTCACCGGTAAATTACCCGAAGGGAACGATTTGCATTTACGTATAATATTATTATACATTTTTATCATTGTATCTCCACCTACCATAAAATTCCGGGTATTATTCAGCCAGAAAATGTTTTCACCCCTGATAGCACAAACGGCAAATAATACATTCTCAACGTACAGCACACACTGGGAACACCACTTGCTGGCTCTCTGCAACGAATGAATTTGCTTTGTTTCAGGAGCACGGCACAGCGGAAATATACTACTCTCGTCTTTTATTACAGATTTTATAATTCTATGATAGTTTCATTCCAATTCAGTATTTTGTTCACACACAACGCGCGCCTTACGTCCTATTAAGTTCTCAACACTTTTGATGTACCTATTTTATGGAACGAGTGTTTTACAACTGTGTAATGAATACCGTAATAATACACAACGAAATTGCAATAATTATTGTTTGAAGAAATCATGCCTTTACGGCGAACTGAGAAAAATAAAAATCGAAACAAGTCGTAATCTTGTTTGAAAACATGAAAGTGGAAGAAAAAAGCTGCATTTATTTGTGAAATGGGTATATACTCAGCATGAGCACCACAGCTAAATGAGAAAAATGAAATAAAGAAATGCCCCAACCGTTACACTCTTCCTATTCATCTCCATAAAACACAATGTACGAGGTAGAGACTGCGTCAGGTAAAAATCACATATTCCAACATGTCCGCTACAAAGGGAATTTATATTTGCATACCTCTATATTGAGTTATGCACTGGACGTAATTTCCCAGTAGTGAAGTTAAAAGCAGTACGGAATGCGTGTGGGTTGTGCAAAAGTTCTTTGTTAACCGTGCCAACTTAACACAGATCGGTGAAACGAACCAGTTATCGCTCTTCACACATTCACGTGAAGACTTTCACTTTCTCGAAAATAGAAACGACTTGGGCTGTCAATGTTATATGGATGATTCCAGTGACGTGTAAGCATGTCTACCTACTGTTTCTGTGTGCTTGCTTTGAGCAAAATCACCGCAACCAAGTAGAACTGTCACGGAAAGGAAAAAAAGAAAGGAAATCTGGGAAAGGAGTCGAGGAGAGTGTATGCACAGCCATGCTCATATGTACTGGGGGCGTGCTATTTACTTTCAGCCTGTTGTGTGTTACCTGCTAAGTAATAAAAATCCCAATGTTTGCAATGAATGTAACGGTTTATGTCAACTGTACTTTTTCTTACGCTCAGACAACCTTATTTCAATGAGGTTTGAAGAAAACGAAAACGCTTCTGATGTTTGCGATCGGAGTGCACGTATAATGTGTAGAATCTTGACGCGTTTTGTAGTAGTAAGCATTCCCATTATGTACCTCAGTTCGATGTGTGTTTGCTTCATGTGTGGGAGAAAGGTTTCCTGAAACACAATTGCCAGTTCATACTCAAATGCACACAATAATATGCATTTAGCGGGGAAAGCTTTTAGAAATCTGTATAGTTTTTGTATAATGATATGTTCCATGCTTGAGTCAAAAATATTTTTGGAAGAAAAAAAAATAGAGGAGAAGCCAGCGGTACACCATTCGTTCGTCTGTAAGTGTTAGTGGCGGCGGTGGTAAGCGAGAATTGATGGAATGGATAGAGATATCATGCAATATTCCCTGTCGTTTTCAATAAGTGAAAGTAGATGTTATTTCCATATTTGCGGAAAATAAAGGAGACATGCCAGCAAAAAATGGATTTGAGAAAAAAGAAAGAAGCGCTGCCTTCTTAAATCGATGTTTAAGTGATATGCGTATACGGTTGACACGATAAATATTACACGGCTGCTGTCTTTGATAAGCGGCAAGTTGTTCTCCCGACAAAATCTTTTTCTGCGTGTGGATGTTTAGAAGAGTACATTTTTATGTGGAAGTTTTCCTGCAGCTGTCTCAAATGGCAAGAAAAACCTGGCGGAAAATTGTCCAATTTTGTATCTGAATGTAAACACCTTTCTTTTCTCCAACTTTCATTTCTCGTCTGCTTTTATTGCAAACCTGGTTTGTAGTATGGAGGAGAATGAAACGATCTTGTTTCATATTATTCGTGTGATGTTTATTTTACTACTTCGTCAATTTACATAGTAAAGCCGCGAGTGATACTAGCTATTGTTGCTGTTGTTGGATACGTTACGTATGAAGATTTTTTGTCGGTACTAAGGTGGCATGAGACACGAACCACGTATACAGTTTGCCTACCAAAAGAAATAAAATGGTGATGAAATTACAGAGTGGAAAGTGAGTATGAAAATATGAGAGTGAGAAAGAGAGGGGAAAAGGGATAAGAAGAAGAGCCAAAATATTTTATGGTCAACGTCCCAATGAGTTTCTCGGAAAGGACGAGAAAATTTTCCTTCTTCCTTTAAAGACTGTGTTAGCCATAACCCGAGCATTCCCAGGAAAACGAGTTGGATTATTAAAAGTTAAAAGGAGAAGTACACCGGAGGTCTGGAAAAAGCCTCGGATTACAGGGCATGTTGTTAAACATTTCTCTGTGTGTGACATACTACCATAATACAGCATGATAATTCTTCGTGCGTTTTATAGTCAACATCATCTTCCAAAGTAAAATGCATGCACATTTTGCACAATTTCACCTCTCATGTTACTTCATTAACAGAGTTGCTTAACCGCTTTTCCTCATCGCTCGGCGTTCTTTACATATTTCTTCTTATTATAGTTTCCTGCCATCGAGTACTTTCACCCCTCACAACAGATAATGCCCGTGGTTTTGAGGCGAGTAATAGGAACAGACACATGGAGTCTTTGGGATGAGCCAGCCGCTAGAAAATTTAAGGTACACGCAGAGAAATTCATAAGACGGAAAAGTTAAAGGGTGAAAGCATATCTATACACATAGTAGTAGTAGTACACATGGATAAACATATGCATACGCTGAAAAACCGGTTTCTCTCTGCTGACTGGCATAAAAAGACGTGCACGGTGTTCCCACTTAACAAAACACACAACAGAACATTATCTTCCTGGTGTCTTGCTTTCCACGTCTGCAAAAATCATCATCTTCCTGATGAACATGCTCTCCTTGTTGGAGCACACACAGCTATGTAGAAAAAAGAGAGTTTAGGAAGGGCTATGCCGTGTTCCTTCAACGTTATCGTCATCTTCAGTTTCCAGCTTTTCCCTGGATCTGAGAACGTGTGCTCTCTGGTATATGTTTGTGTCGCCTGGTCTCTGTGTTGAAGAGAGAAAGGGGCAGCTGTGAAACTGTATTTCCACACCACTGCTGCCTTACTGTTTCATGTCTTATTTTTTATGTTACTGTTCCTTTGGGACACCGTACTCCGTTATGGGTGGCGTAAAATACCGGACCTCGCCGAATGGCCGTGCACACCCGAAACCGTTACCGACAAGGATGGCACGGACAAACCCAGGCTTGATCTTGGGCAATAGAACAAAAAAGTATAGTATCACACCGTCATGTCTACGCTATATCGCCATTCTATGCTTTCATTATATTCCATCCGAGTCGTGCATATATGTGGTGTTGGGAGAATGTAGTGAAGTAAAAGCTGGTTCTGCTGTCAGCGTACAAGGCATGCTGCACGATGAACGACAGAAAAGTTTAGGTATTTCATAGATTTGCACTATTCATTTCCCATCTCACTCATGTAAATGCTCGCACATCAGGCAGGAGTATGTGAGTGTGTGCTCTTTCTCTCTGCTGCTGTCTGTGTATATGTAGGAGCGTGTACATGTAGTAGATTATTGCTCGTAAGCAAAAGGCTGAAGAGAAATGACTCTTGCTTGAAATGACTGCTGCTGCTGCTGGATGGATGGATGGTCTCGTTTTTAGTGTGTGACTCTCCGTATACTAAAACAAAGCGGTGTCACACAGGCCATCAGTTCCCAGATCCTCCGAGTCAATAATACACGCAACCTTCCTCTCTCTCCGCTTTCTTTTACAATCTTACCATCTCATTTCCGACATTCACAGGAATACATTCACAAATGAGAGTGAGTGATAAAGAGGACTTTCCCCCGCCGCCTAACATTTAAATTTTTTTTGCCTGCTAATGTAAGCAGGAGTAATTACACAGGTGTGTGCGGTGTACCAGTGAAATAGAGGGAGAGAGAGAAATTTAGAATTCAAATTGTTCGTGGAACGTTGCGGAATCTTGGTGTTGTTGTAATAGTTCAGGTGATGAAAAGGGGAAATGAAAGAGCACGAATTTAACTTCCGCTTCAGCATAGTTAACTACCGAACAGAGTGGTAGGAATATGTAATTATCATGAGGAACGAGGATTTCATTGAGACAATTGTTCGTAGAAAGGTAAGACCGTGTTGAAATTCCAGACCAAATTATTCTACAGACGAGGGGGAGAGAGGAAAGTTGTGCTTGAGTCATTACTATTTATGTTTGTTTTTGTGGATAGACAAATATTGAAAGGGAAAAAGTAGACAGGGAAAACATGTTACATTTACTTCGATAATTGTCATCGGACTGAATTGGTGTGGTGCAGTTACTTGGAGAAAATAGAGTGTACAATGTAAATCCATAATATATATAATTGTGTGACGGAGTGTCTCTGTGTGTCGGTACAACTTTCTCTAATGCAGAACAGCATTCTTAAATTTCATGAGTTTCCGGTGACGGGGAAAAAAGGTATAAAAGGGCCTTTTACAGCAGCAGCATCACATCAGATGAGAGCTGGAATGCTTGACGTTTTGGACGAGACTATAAATACATGAGAGGGATGATGTGAAAAATATTAGGTGGTACTTGTACTGGTGAACTCATAAGTGGCAAAGTGAGCAGGTGCGATGTTTTGGATTATGGATACGGAAATGCCTTAAAATATTGCCATCGTCGGCACAGAAGATGATCTATGCTGGGTTGTCGTTGTGTATATGTTAGTGGCCGGGTAGGAGGTTGCACGATTAAAGATTATAAAATGTGCTTAAGTGCTTCTTTGTGTACAACGCACTGAGATATGTAATGTGATTATTTTAAAGTAAATCTGTATGTTTTACATTTGAAGGCAGCCCTTTTGACACATGTTTCATCTACGATGAATGAAACGCTTTCGCCTTTTTGAACAAAAACGTCGTTGGGAGTTAATGCTGTTCGTACAATAAATAATTAAATGCCGGACAATTGGAAGCGATTGTTAAATGTTTGCAAGATAGTCATGATATGATTTAGGGGCAGTTGTTTAGTACCCGGTTACACAAACGCTGCTAGTAATCTTAGTATCTCACAGATGCCAAATCAATTTACAGGTTGTGATGTGAAACATTGATATTTTTTAAAAACACTGCATTGCCTTTTACGCTGGTAGATGGAAAGTGCTCAAAATTGCTTTTCTCTTACATGAACCAAGCACACGGTAATTTAAAAACACTTTGGGATAAATGAACTTGCAGTCTCTCTCCTTGAATGTGAATTTGTCATGTAAGAAGCCTTTGATTTAAAAATGACAAGTTAACTTTGAGTAGGTTGTACTTTGGTCGTATAAACCAGTATCAGTATGCAGACCACAGTGCAAATATGCAAATAAATCCCATCAATATGATCAACATGGCTGGCATTGTCTCTGTGCCGGGACAAAGGACTTTGTGTAACGTGTTTGATAGACAGAGCGGATTACTGTTTATTTCAGCTTGTTTCGGGATTGGACACATAAGCATGTAAGTGAATTTTTTGTTTGTATTGTAAACTTTGTCATATGTCTCCTACCCTTAATGACAAATCCGGTTTCGTTTTCCGGTCTGGAAATAAATGTAGTTTACGTGTCTACTATGGTATGTGTGCACAATTTCCGGTTAAGTTTAATTTCGATATATGTAGTAAAGTATTTCATTTAAATACACATAAATTTCACACATCACATTTTCCTTAAGAAATGCAGCTTCATAATTTGATATATCCCTTACCTGTACAATTCAGTTTGGTTTGACTTTGACTGGGCTCAATTTGTAACGTTATGGGAATTACGTTTTTTCCTCATATATATATGTTTGAGTACTTATATTTTGCATCATCATCATCAAAAGCCTCTGAAGTTGACGCTTTCTAATCTGATTTGTTGCTCACATGCTTTGTCCAAATGCGTGGGGATAAGCAGATCAATGCTTCACAACTTAAGCTTCTTTGTTAAAGCACAGAAAATCCCTCAACGTTAAAAGGTAAAAGTGCCGAGTGCCGACTCCTCGGTTTTATTGCGAGGTATTGCGTGACATTCTATGCATATAAATAATATACATTTCTGCCAACATTGCGTGTGATTCTCATTTAGGTTAGGGTAAAGTAGTCAATACTAAATGAGCAGCCCAGCACACCACTCTTTTTCTCTCTCTCTTTCTCCCTCGCTTTCTTTGTTGCCAATTTTTAAATTGGGTCTTATTATTTTTCAAGACGATTAGTCTTCTACTTACTTTTACGTGTAACCTTATTATACAATTTCACCGACGCACGTCGGCTCAGTTTGTCTTTTCGTGTACGTTCCACGCAGAAAAAACCACAAACATTTCATTTTCATGAAAGGCGAATTCATGAATTATTGCTTTACATGATGAATGCCCCTGTTGTACTAGTAATAGATGATGTCGTCGTCGTCGTCGTCGTGCGTACTAAACTACTTTAGCACATGCACACTCTACACACCTCTACATAAAGGCAATACCTTTCTTTTAGCACTTGGTGCAAGTAGGTATATGTGTGTATGTGTACATAAAACCACGAACCGTTTATTGCTTTCTTTTTTTACAATTTTACAGCAACCAAGCTGACTTTTCTTTCCATAAAGAATGAAACAGTTTAGTCGTTCTCGCAAAGTGCATAGTGTACCTAAAACAGGGGGACTTGATGCATAACGTGTAAACTACCCATAAAACCTATAAAGGACAGGCACTCGTTACACAAACGAACCGCAAACTTCAGGTTTGAATTCCACGTTTATCTCGCAATGCCGAATAACTATCCGGAATGTAGCCTGCTGTCCTGCTTTTTCACTTTACTCTCCTTTTCTTTAAGTAATTGCGCTGAGTGCTAAGATAAAGCAAAAATGGGACGTTGATAAACATCCAATCTAAAATAATAATTTACACATCTCTGTATCGTCATTATTTCTAATTTTTATACCGGCATCCGTACTCAAGCAATGGGGGTAAAAACACTGCCTGCAACATTTTTGGGTAACTTTAGTCCAGTCGTGTATTACATATAGCCTGCAAAAGGAGTAAAACGCCGCCGGAGAAAACAAAAAAAAGTGTGTGTTTATGTGTATAATGCGTATGCATACCTCGTACATGTGTTTTTAGTTTCTATGCGCTTTTATCTCCATTTTTTGAGTTGTCCCTTGTTCCAAACTTGTAACATTAAGATTCAGTTCAAATTCGTTGCAATTTGCCAGAGTAGCAAAATTTACACGATCAACAACGGGAAGTATATATGCTCCCTGTTTTTTTGTGCATGGAGTGTCGTGTTTTCCTTTCGTGGTTCAAGTAGTTGATCTTTTTCATGTGTGTGTATAGTAAAACTATCAGTAGTAGTAATAATGACGGTGCAGACCTCAATTCCATTCCACTTTGCTCCCGTTTTACTCACAATCCCAAGAGTTGGTGGATGTGTACCCGTATATGTTCATAAAGTACACACACACACACACCATCATCATGATACAGATATAAAAAAATTTAAGAGCACTCTTTATTTTTTGCTACAACTACTATATTTGTACATTGTGTTTATGATTATATAGAAGAAGGTATGTGTACAATTGGTCTGTCTGCCGTGGAAGAAAATCGTCACTGCCAACACACACACTACTACCACAATCATGCATACGGATAGACCGTACGTTGTATATAACCATCATGAATGAAGTGAAGCCCTTTCTCTCAGTAAAAGTGTATTGATTCTAGGAATTTCCTTTCTGTGTGTGTACATACATGCCCGCCTGGTGTAACTTCATTTTGGTAGAACACGCGGAGAAACTATATATGGCAAATCCGTTATTTGAACCAGTGTGCATGCACATCTATCCCCGAATGTACCTAATATTCATGGAGCTATTCTACCATAAAATATTTTCTTTTCAGACGTTATATGTTTACTGTGGATACACTACACGCAATACTGCACTTTCTTAACTGTAAGACCTATAAGGTGAAAGCCAAGAAGGCAGAGAGGCAGTCAAAGAACTCTTGTGGACAGCGTATACCCTCATATATGTATACGCGAACCGGGCTTATAGCGCGAAAATACGGGATGTGAGTTTTACTGTTTTCACAGTTTATATTATAGTCTCTATAATCTGTTTGTAGGATCGTAGAAACTGCTTTGAGAATAGTTCCTGATATTAGATTATACCTGCTTATCGTTCTACCCGACTAGGCAGGCAAAAACGACGAGGAAAAGTAGTAACCCGAAGAAGCTACGGGGTATTAGTAGGTTTAGGAGGACACCTTCGAATAAGCGCAGTTTGAAGCGACTATTGAAAGTTGGACAAATTTTACGCTATTTTATTTTGTCGATTTTTAATTGACAACGTTCTTGGGAACTTGGGCCTATTATAAATAACTACTACTTAGCAAGTTGATTGGTTCAATGACATGGATTACAACACTAATAAGCAATACGTATTAATAGCTGTTCGAGCCAGAGGACGGGGATATACCTTGTAATCAATGCGTACTGTGTCTTTATCTGTATCATTTACCTTTCAATTAGCTCAGTCACTGGCCCTCCTCAGGCACCACATGATGTGTGTGTGTGTGTGTAGTTGTTGTTGTTCAGTTTTTGGAGCCACAGGAAAAATCATGGGTGAGTCATGGGAAATGACACGGAAGGCTTTATATATTGCATGCTTTGTGTTTTTTTCGCTGTGCGTGACAGTTTGATGTAAACGTGGGTGCTAAGGACCATTTGCTACGGGAAAAAGATATCAGGGTTCCAAAAAACCGCCAGAGACGAAAGCAAAGGCGGGGGCTGCTAGCGAGCCAGTGAAAGGATGCTGAAAGTTTAATATGGAGTAGGTGCACTCGCTAAATTGGAAAGAATACCTGAAGAAATCAGAACAAAAAAGAAATACGTGAGAAATAATTGGCGTGGCTAAGATATTTTCCAAGAAGCAGAACAGATTAATATTGTTATTTGGTTCAAAGGCAACTAGTAGCATGATTGATTTTTTGTTCCAGCTCATAATGCACTTGTGTACATTTGGGTATGTCGGCCTCATACAGAGAAATTTCAAGGAGCTTCTGTAATATGTGCCCTAAGAAGACCACTTGTGTTTGTCTAAATTCCTGGCTGTTATACAAAACCTTAAATGCCCTAATTAGCAACTGGAACAAATAAACTTTTATAATAATTAAAAGCTTTTGAGGAAATACTATGCATAAATAAAGACAAGCTGTTACGTCTATTTCCACTTGATAGTAAAACGCTCTATTAAAATATCGGTATAAAAGTGTAATATATATTTATACAGGTTTACCCTGTATGTTATATCCCAATAAACATTTTGACGCCGAAAAGATATCAGTTTTCCATCTTCGAATTCCCATCGATAAAGCATCGAAATGCAACATTTTCTAGTGCCTAAAAGATATGTTGGTGACCATGTCTAACC
>JAHZNE010005842.1:0-17058 GCA_027744055.1 Callyntrura sp. NNG-2020
CACCGGCCGGAAGGCCGGACGGCCGGAAGGCCGGACGGCCGGACGGCGCAAAGCATTCCTATATACTCCCAGCGGAGGCTGGTCCTAAATAATACAATGTCCAACTGGATGGTGATAGTGGCGATGACGATGATGATGATGATCATGCCTGTGACTATAAACATGATTATATGCAAGTGCATGCTAACATGCTATATCGGAGGAGTCCTGTGTTCTGGTAAAGTTGATCCACCCGTTCCCTATACCACTGCTGCTATTATTGCTCCAACAAATGTACATTAGATTTTTTGTTCTTGTTTTTTCTGCATTGCCTTGCCACAATTAATTCGTCAGTAGTGAATATCCTTATGATGACAGAAAAGTGAGTGAGAAATATATACGCGAAACGTACACAGAGATCTCAACAACTAAAGTGATTGTACCTACCACAATTTTGTATTGACTCGCAGGAGGATGTACATAGTAGCTCTCGTCTCCGCACACATAGGACACTATTATGCATGAATAAAAATGAGAGGAATAGGAGAATCACTGTAAGGTATAATTTAACCAATATTTACCTTTGAACATTAGCGACTCCTCTTTTTCCACTTCGGCTGTCAGATTTTTAACCGAGAAGCAGATTTAATCCTGGCACAGTGTGGCCATAAAAGCATGTAGCAAGTAGAGTGTTAGGAGTTTGGAAAAAATTAACAAGATCGTCACTACCATCATAAATAGAAAATTCATCTTTTCAGGGGACCTTGGACACGTTATATTTTTAAAAAGCCTTGGCTCACTGCTAGACGAAAGTGCGAAACACGGTTTTAGATACCCTTAAAAAAGAATAGAACTACTACAAGACAAGTGGCAGTTGTGTGAAGTCATACAATAATGATGATACTCGATTCGCTATTTAAATACAAAGCAATTTTTTGCACTAACCTACTAAAAGTGAGTTTCTTATAATGACAATAAAACATAACCTTCAACATTTTTAGCAATTTTTCACAATTACCAAACTATTTCGGCAACTCAAAGAAAACCAATAAAAGGACCGTAAATACATATATATATTGAGTTTCTCATCAACCTTGGTAAGTACAATAATAATACGTAATTAAATTTACTTATTCTCATCTGAAAATGAATCTCGTGGATTGAAAGCAAAGAAAGGCATCGTTGGTGCCATCACCGTACAGTTTTTCTTAGGGCAGGGCATTCATAAAACTCAACGCAAAATCTACGTGTACGTCGGTTCTATTTAAATGTCAGCAATACGCTTAAAATAGTGCAATGCACACTTTAGACAAGCATGAGGACTATTCCTATTTTGGGCGTTAATTGTCGGTATTGCGAATACTAAGCACTTCAAGAATTAAAAATTCGCAGTTTCAAGCAAAATTTAAAAGCAGATAAAGCTAAATCCAGCAAAGTTACATTCCAATCGATTTTTCGGAAGCACCCTGAATCCTGAGCATAAAAGCTTTGTGCACGTCTTTCTATCATGCAGTCTTACACCAATTCGTAATACTTATTGAAGATTTACGTAAGTAGATTTAGCCATACATTGGGTTTCACAGTATTCTCTCCAGCTTCATTTATAATTTTAAAAAAATAAAAATCCATAAAGTGCAGGACGATGTCCTGCTTTACACAAGCATGCAAATCCTTCACCTAAATGTCAGAACAGAAAACACGATATTTTGCAGATGTCTACGGACTGTCATAATTACAACTAAACTAAAAAGGTAAATCTGGCTGATGGACTAATTTCAATTTTCGATATTAGTTTTGCTAGTACATGTGCACTAGTGTTACTTTTAAACTTCATCTTCAACATAGCAAGATACCGGCGGCGCCATGTAATGTAACGTGTGTATGTGTGTGGTTAGTTTAGGGTGGTTTACGCAAGAAATACCAATAATCACTTCACTTCACTTAATAAAGTGAAGAGCGTGAGCCATTCAATTTAGCCTGAAGAAATTATCATTTACAAGTCTGTTTGCATCTTTCATTTCATAAACCAGATCAAATGCTTACCCGCCCATGCATGCATGATAAACGGAAAGGGGCGTAATTTCGTGTATGAGATTAGTACACAAGCAAGAACAACAGTTCTCTAGTTGATGCGACACCATTGACATATATTTCGTCTCGAGACTTATGCTTTACTAAATCAATTTTGCTTATCGGTCTGGCTGCTGTGTACAGTAGAGTACAGCGCTTGCTCAATTATTAAAAATGGTATGACGTTTCTGTTTTTTCCCTATTGCAGCTGTGTACACTGTTGTCAACGCGGCTCTAAAACTTGGAACATTTCCTGGAGGAAACTCGACTCGACTTCCAAACTATTTTGGAACACTTTGACCAACTGATAGTGGATGTGTAGACGTGACGTTAGTTACGCCTACCACCTTAAAAATATTCACTCATCATGAGTATGTCAGGGCAGACAATATCAGACAGGCTGCTTGCAGCCAAGCACTCCTTAGCTGGACAAGGATTGGCTAAGGCAGTGTGTAAAGCGACGACTGAAGAACTCATTCCACCGAAAAAGAAACATTTAGATTGTGAGTTCATCAGTAAATACCTAATGCCCGTGGTTTTGCAATTGTCGGATTCATTGTATATTGAATTTATGCTAATAATAATATGTTGTTTTGTAGATCTGGTCCATTGCACTAATGAACCTAACGTGTCTATATTGCAATTAGCTAATCTGCTAATTGAACGCTCGCAAAACACGAACTGGGTAGTCGTATTTAAAGCTTTGCTAACTGTGCATCATTTAATGTGTTACGGAAATGAGGTAAGATTTAATTTTAGTTAAATTAATCAATTTATGTTTATATGATTATTTGAGAGTGAAGTATTGTATTAAACAAATTTATTGTTTCATTTGTTTTATATAGAGATTTACACAGTATCTGGCCTCTAGTAACTGCACGTTCCAGTTATCATCATTTCTCGATAAAACTAATCCACAAGGTATGTATCATCCTCGTATAGTAACTTCTTTCCTTTCCCAACAACTGTTAAAAAAATTCTTAATGAATTTTCATTTCCACGTTCATCCCATAATGTATTTATTATTCATGGTGGCTCATAATTCTCGTGCGTTATTTGAAAAAATATCAAAATTTTATTTACATAAACGTATTATATTGGTTGATTCCTGAATTGATTTCGTTCCGTTATCCCTAATCACTTTCATGTTCCTTCGACTCACCTCACCCGACTCGTTATTGACAATGGTAATTCCACGAAAAACTAATATAAATATTTACCTAGACCCTTTCCTTATCTTTACACGTACACATAATCGCATGCGATAATGACAATGACTACTGACATTAATTTTTAAAAAGGTGCAGTTTTTTAACTTTGTAAATACAACTTACCTATCGTGTGTAACCATCACCATGAAGTGAATGAATGTTGTTTTGTTTCATGCAATCTGAAGTGGGTGCTGGACCGAGACTTGGTAATAACTTATTAACACTACACACTATACGTCTATACGAATTCAAATTTTCTCACAAGTTTGCCAGCTAGTACTTTCACCGTTTAGCATCATAGTGCATTGTATATGGTAGTACTTACTGTAGAATTAGGCAACCTATTTCATTTTAGTAATACTGACACCCATCATATAGCCTGCACCACTCGACTTAAATAAAGTCTATCAGAATCTCACCTGTAGTATATAAGTTTGTGGTAGATAAATTTCTCGGATGATGTTACCTTTCACGTCGTTGTTGCTCAGAAAAATTTCTTCGGTAAAGTTCTTTAATCCCAACAAGTTTCGGCAGTTTGCTTTGGGTATTTTTATTCTTGCTTTCTATTTTGATAACCTTCCACAGGCCGCTTTAACTTTGGGGGATGTAGAGTTTTGAAGTAAAATATTGGGAGGATTAGATGCTTATTCTGCCCAATCATGGCGTCCCTTCATCATCTTTACTGCTTTCATGAACAAATAATTATTTATAATATTATTTTCAGGGTACGAAGTTTCACCTTTCATCCGAAGATACGCAAAATATTTAAATGAAAAGGCGCTCTCATACCGAACCATGGCGTTCGATTTCTGTAAAGTAAAGCGAGGGTAAGATAAGAAAAGCACTATTTGCAATAGTAATATACGTATAAAGAAAACATACAGATGCAGGTAATAACGCCCAAATTTTTTATATTTATTTTCAGCAAAGAGGATGGTACACTACGAACGATGGGAACCGATCCATTGTTGAAAACGTTTCCAGTTTTACAAACACAAATGGATGCATTATTGGAATTCGACTCATCGCCAGATGACATACATAGAAACTCTTTGATGCGATTTGGAATGATTTTTTGTAGCTGTTGTTACGTATCTGTCCCAGCAAATTAATGATGAAGTAAAAGTTATCCCTGGCTGATATATCTATGTTGAAACCT
The DNA here is from genome assembly GCA_027744055.1 of Callyntrura sp. NNG-2020. Classification (NCBI taxonomy): domain Eukaryota; kingdom Metazoa; phylum Arthropoda; class Collembola; order Entomobryomorpha; family Paronellidae; genus Callyntrura; species Callyntrura sp. NNG-2020. The sequence continues at coordinate 4,420 of JAHZNE010005842.1, forward strand.
GTAGATTCTGAAAAGAAAGTTGTATAAAATGATGAAATTTGCATGGTTTTGTTTTGCCAGACGTTTTCATTTTTACAAAAGTATTTGTCCTTTTATTAGGTCGCAGAAGCTGTTGGTATTGATAAGGGCGAAATTCCAGACTTAACAAAAGCACCAAGTTCGTTATTGGAGGCACTTGAACAGCATCTTGCTACATTGGAAGGGAAAAAGTTAAACACCTCATCTAAGCAAAACTCTGTGGATGTTTCCTCTTTCAGTTCCACTTCTTCTGCATTCATTGCCTCAGATGAGAAGCAAAAAATATTGGCAGAAGAAGAGGCGGCACTAAATCATTTTAGAGAACAAAAAGCTGGTAGCAATAATTGTCATTTTATAATTTATAAACTTGTCACATTAGATGAATTTTTGGCTTCTCATTTATTTATTTAAAAAAAATTTTATTTATAGATGGACCGATAGGTGCACCCTCCGCAACCAACCCTTTTTTGTCCACAGCACCTGCTGCACCTCAGCAAACCTCTCAGACACAACAGATTTTAGATCTCTTTTCAACACCAGGGGCACCTGCTGCGCAACCCATTCAACAGCCCGCAGCAGCAGGTGGGGGATCAGCGTTAGATGATTTACTGTCACTGGGCATTGGAGGAGGACCAACAAATGGAACTGCAGTCTCTGCTCCAGTCCAGACTTCAAACCCTTTTGCCGACATGTTTGCTGCTCCTGCCTCTGCAGCGCCAATGCAACAGCAAAAGATGGGATTTGGGGGGAACGGTTTTGCTCCAGCTGGTGGAATGCCTATGGGAATGGGAGCTCAGCCGCAATTTTATCAGCAAGCTCCTATGATTCAACAGCCATATGGTGCTGCTAATATGAACAATGTCTTTGGTTCGAACAATGATCAAGGTAGGAATATATTTAGACTATCAGACGTAACAAACTATGTAAAAAGTTATATTATGCAATGCAAGCAGCAAAGGAAGGAGCGCCACCTCCACCGCCTCCATCAACTCCTCAAACATTTACTAAACAGCCACAGCAGCAACAGTCAGGTCTGGTGTAGCTTACAGTAGAATGAAAATGTCCAAAGCACATTTTTAGTTTTTTAAAACGCGACGGTTTAAATTTTTCCTACGCATTAAAATAGTAATTTCTTTCTTTAATAACACTTTTTTCCTACTTTTGCTGCGAGATGTTTGTTAAAAATGAAATGCAAAAGTTTTTTGGTGCACTTTTTATAATTAATGCATGTTTCTTGTTTCATGTATGAGTTGACGACTGATTCAAAGGGAAAATGTATAATTCCTACATGTGCTTTCTTTATACATTGTAGTGGACTTTTTCGGATCTATTTTGACACCTCAGCAATCTGGAGCAGGCATGGGAGGTGCTCCTGCAGCAACCCCTGCAAATAAACCACTAATCACGAATGATCTTGATTCCACTTTGGCATCCCTAGCTGATTCTTTGACTATGAAATCTAATTGGAATCCTTCGCCTGCAAAGACTTCGAAAGGAACGACAGGCAACACGGCGGTAAGTTGCAGACATGTAACAATATTTAAATCAATCTTACTGATATTACACATAGCAAAAATAAGCCTACAATTAACTTTGTTTGTTCACTTTGTGCTGCTGGGGGAATGTGCAAAATATAAAGCCCTAACATGTTTAACTTCAATGCGGAAGATAATAACTAAAATGACTTAATATGACCGTTTTAATTTCAGTTTTCTCTGTCGGGGTGACAAATTCGCTACCCTAGTATAAGTCGCCCGACCTTGACTCAGTGTGCTGACGTTCGTTTCAATATCCGGTGCTTCGGCTTCAGCTGAGTTCAAAGAGTAATTATTGCCACATTAAAATTCGCATACGTTATGTATAGTAACACTACAATCATCACTTCAATTTTGATTGTCAATGATAACTGTGTAGATAAAAAAGTTCAGAAATCTATTTGTTTATATAGGGCCTAATTTATTGTTGTAAAGTATTATTACTACCTACATAATATTAAAATGTGTACAATCTCTTTAAAACTTGTGTATTTATCTCATTTTCAGTTTTTAGTTTGTATTTGTAATTGTGTACACAAGGAAAGTGAATAGCATAATTTAAGAATATGGACAAAAAATGCAAGGTGCGAAATACGAAAATATTTCGTTGAAATATTTAACTACACATTTTAATGGTTTAAAAGGAAAGGTTATCAAGTCGTCTGCGGGTGATTGGAATCTGGAAAGAAAACTAGTTTAAATTTATTTTGGTGTACGCATGTGCATGTATTTATCAAATTATATATAAACACAGCATATTTTGCTCTGTAAACCTGTACTCTACTACTATATATTATAATTATAATTGATCTTTCGATCATTTAAAGTGCATGTGAATATGAATGCGTGTTTAAAATGGACTACATTCTCATTGTTTAGAACAGTAGAAGAAATTAGTTTGATCATCTATCTGAACATTCCGTAATAATTTTAAGTCTGCTTGGCTTTAAAAAATATAAATTAAACTACTGAATAAGTTCATGTGAAACTCCGCCTTAGAGTTAAACTATTATGTCTCAGATGACAATGAAAGAAAATGTATAGTTTAAAATATAAACGCCGATGCAAGACATTGGCTCACGTAGATTCTAATGTTGGTAACTCCAACACAAAATAAATTTATGCAAAAACCAAAATGGATCTGCAGAGAAGACAACTGCAACACTGACTGACCATGATTCAAATTGCACCAATGCCAACGCTATTGATGTGATGGAAAATACAAACTCGGTCAAATTGTTATTGTTGGTTCAATTATTGGTTTAAATCAGTCGAAATTTCTGCTATTGACGAATCATAGACAACTGTATTGTTTCAGTTTTTCCGACGAACAGACGTGTGATACTGGGAGAATCGTTAACCAAAAGGGAGTAATTTAAAAGGATTATGGGAAAAGTAAATACAATGTGTTATGAATATGTAAAGGTGGGTTAGATATGCTGTAAGGAGTAGTAGCAAAATTTAGTATATTAACAGAGCAACATCATCATAACATGATAAGTATGCAGCCAAAATTGGTTGATCTGAAAACAAAATACATATTCTAAATTATCATAGAGAGCAATGCGTAATAAAAATTACTTATATGGCTAATGTCATTTATTTCTAATGTCTAATGTATTTAAACGTATTTTCTTTTAATTTCATATATATTTGATTACATACTGCATAATTTTGTATGTTACAATAATATGTTATTTTTGCACCGCATCAGTTTTCATCAATCATTTAATGGTTTTATCATCCGGAAAATTGTATCGTATAAATCTGGCATCCATTGATTCCCAATCTATACCACTGTACAAAAATTGCCTTCAGGTAGCATTACATTCGTTTATTGTAAGAAAACTTTTTCTGTCACTTCAGAAGTCACAGGTAAATATTGAGGCAATGCATTAATGTCAGAAAATAGATGGGGATCAAGATCGCCTAGCGTTTTAAATGATGCTTGTTTCGTCTGAAACTGTCGGAGAAAGTAATTGTTCCCAACTTCATAGTGAATTCTTGTATCACATATCCTAGCCATTACATGGTCAACTCGCAAGGTGAAACGGAGGAGAATAAAAAATCCAGAAGGCATGACACGCTGCAAAAGAAGTAAAATTCATCATATTCTCTCTCTTTTCCAGAAAATTGATTTTGAATAAGTGTATTGCACCACATTACCAGCTTCACGTTCAAGTTAGATATGCCACTGTCATGTAATTCATCCTCAAATAAAGTCAGTTCATCATAAAAGAGAATGTTTTCCCTTTGCTTTAATTTTTCCATGTTCAACTCCTCTGTTGGGTTTCGGTCTATTGTGATTTCGGCTTCAGATTGAAGTTTTCTCAGAGTACCTTGATAGTCTGTCGAAAAGGTCCAGTTGTAATCATGAAGAATTTCTTTGGGTAATCCACTCTCTGTCCTACATGTCCAGACATTACACGATATTTATATTATTTATATTTTATTGGTTGTAATTAAACCTTCCTAATTAAATAAAAACTTTATAGTATTAAATAAAGTAAAATTAAAGTTGTTTACTTTGACGCTTGCCATGCCTCAGAACATTCAACTTTAATTGATTCAGTATCTTGTGTAGATATTAACTTCATGGCATTTAAAGTATTGAATTCTAAGATCACTCCAGTGGCTTCATGTACCAAATGCAAGTAATTATCAGGAAATACCATATCAGGATAGTGTTTTAACGACAGTTGCTCAGTGTATCTTGAAACAAATTTAAAAAAAATATATAAGCTCTTTGGTTCATTATCATCAATCGATAATTTTGTAATCTAGTATTAGTAATGCAATTTGAAGCCTACCTGCATACATGACATTTAATATGCACCGCAGAATCATTGCTGGAATGGTCATTTGCTTCTCCAGATGAAATTGGAAGTTTTACCGATTCATAGTCTTCCCCTAACTCCAAAATCAAACCTTTCGTGTTGCTCTTGTCAAGAATGTTGCAGTAACAATTGGAAGGTAAAATCGGACTTTTTAACACCGTAATTTTCCACCCGTCAAATGAATAATTCTGTTCCTGCACAGGTCGGGCGTACTGTATCATATTTGAGCCTCCATTTGAAGTAGTTGTTCGAGAACTCTGGGAGGGCAACACTGTAGTTGGTTCTGCCTTAGCGCTAGCCATTATGTTTTATCTCAAAAATTTGAATAACCAGATAGGTTCCAACTTAAAATTTTGCAACACCAGGTAAATACTGACACTTCAGCAGTTACAAAACACTCAAATATGATGATTTAAAAAAATATTAGCTGTATGTCGTAATTTATTAGTGGGCAAAATGAAATTTACTGGAAGTCAAACACAACAACTCATACCGGTAATCGTCGTTCCATACCATTCACATAAGATTTACACAAAATTAAACTTTTTTTGTACTGTGCTGCAAGTGTCTGAACTTCTGAACATCTTATTTGGTGCTGTCTTTAGTTGTTTGTTTTCCGTGGTACTGAAAATCACAGCTGTGCAAACAAATGCACCATGCATGTATCAATGGCTTTTGTATTCTGCGTAATCTATATCATTATTCATCCGGGCTACGTAGATTGAATGCACAAAGACGTATTGATGGCCGGTTTTAGTTTGCTTGTGATAACAGGTATGTTGTGTACAAGGTGAATATAACTTTCACTTTGGGTGCTTGGCTTTCACAATTCCAACAAAGTTTCATGTACCTCATTTGGCATGTCATGTTTATGTTGTTTTGACTTTGTCCGTGTTGACATTCACTGAATTATTTTGGCTGTGCTGTGCTGAACTATTAAAACTTGGGTTAATTTTGAAATTACTCTACCAGATTATAAGCACAATTAGTAGATACATCGCATGTTAGCGGTGTAGCATAAACTTTAAAAGCCAGAGAATTTACCTATAAACCATATTTTCAAAAATAAAATTTAACAGAAAAAACTGCTTTAGTGGAAGGTATATTGTCAAGATTTTTGTTAATTTCTTCATACGCTCGGAAATCACAGGGGTCCCAGAACCTTAGTGTCTGTTAAGGTTAAACCGCTTATGGATCATTTAATCCGGACATATTCATGCGAGCAAACCGATTTTCATTTCAGGATTCAGTCAAGTACTTTTGTAATATGTACATGTTATGGAATTACTTGACCCCTTTCTCTTTTGTCCTGATTATTGATTTTAAAGGATTAGTCATTTAAACGTACAATAACAAGAAACTGTTTTCCTATTCTTTGTGACAATGGCACTGCATATTATTGTGTGGGTTCTATATAATTCTAAACATAAATCTAACATAATTTTATTTAAAAAAAAATATTATTTCAGTTTTTAGCATTTGTTTTATCATTTTCTTCCTAGATGACAGACCATTAACGAAAGTTTGATTTAATCTAGCATATATATGCTTATTTCCTCCATATAGTTTGTTAATTGATGTTAATTGAATTTCCTAAAAAGTCGACGGACTTTCAATAGTTCACCTATAAATCCACAGGAATCAAATTGATGACTAATGAGCTAGTATAAATGCATATAGGTAAGTGCATTTATGTGCAAGCACCATGCGTACCAATAATACAAGTAAGTAGGTAAACACGTTCCTACTACTCCATTTAGCTACTGACTGGTGACTAGCCATATCTTTCAATGCCCACTCATTTTCGTTGTTCTGTAGACTACATGTGGTTAGTGGTTAGCTTTCTTCCTGGTATGAGGGACTTAATTAATAACCTATACGTATGTAAAAAGCAGAAATGAAATGGTATTTATCTCGGATATAAATACAATATTTAGATACGCAATTAAAAATGTGGTTTATTGACAGGAAGAAGTTTTATTGCACAAGGCGATTTATTATTGACACAATGCGACAGCTTATTCTTAGTTATCTATCAACAGTCCATAGGCGTATGGGGGTATGCGAGAATCCAGCTTTGGCTGACTGTTGAAAGTGTGTTTTGTTTTCGTCCAAAACGAAAGTAATACCGTGTATCCATAAATGATAGAGCAGTAATTTACAAATTTACTTGAATATATGAAATGAAATATCAGGATTTGTAGTTCCTTTAGACTTTTCAAACAAAACAGTCCGGTATTCATTGTCGGCAGAATCAATAATATGCTCATGTTTTGTTCACTAAATGTCGAAGATAATAACATAAACGATAGTAGTCCGACCTAGTCATCTATTCGCAATTCTATGTAATATATTGCAGACTTGCTACTTTTTGCTCAAAGGAAGTAGTGTATTGAGTGAGTTTGAGACGTGCTTTTGGATTTTTTCGTATGCAGGAAGGCGATAAACTGGTAATAGCTATACAGTCTAGTAAACTCCTAACAAATTGACCATGCGAAATGAAAGTCCACAATGGTAACGAACGTTTGAGATTGAGAAGTGAAAATGATCGACCAAAATGGAATAACAACTATATTAAACATTTTACCAAAGGCTACAACAAACTCAGTATGTTATTGTCTCACTTGTTTATGCAATGGCTGTTTTTGTATCGATTTTGACCAAAACTACAAGACATCCTGTAAAAACATCCATATCCATATCGTGTCTGTACATTTCCCTTTACCACCGTTTCTCGCAGGCTCATAGTGTTGTATTTAATACAATTAGGAGTTACTTTGAATTAGTATAAATTGTCGTGATTTATTTCATTGTAAGAAGGAACACAACAAATGAATTTCCTGTTGATTCGAATTATGTATTTCGGCAATTCAGCAATTCATAGTTTTCCACAAAACGAATGACACACTTTTGTAAAAGTTCCTTGAATGGCATAACTTTCGTTTGTAGGAAATGCTAACATTTCTAAATGTATATGGAAGGCATTGTCGCCAGTACTGCCGATCCGGGTTCCAGGTTATTGCTTTTCCTAGCAATCTTTACCATCCTTAAAAATACTGGACTGGTTAAGGCGTATTTATGGACGCTTTGTAGGCTGACGTATTGAGCGAGAAGGTGTGGAGCAACCAATATATAATATATGTAAAAGTTTTAAAAAGCAGTATTTACATCGATTCATAGACAAGCCCTCTCTAGGATCATATACACCAACAATGCACATCAATTTAACAGGAATATTGTATGAATATGGGGATCATAAGAGTTTACAGACGAATAGGCTGGGCCTATGTGCAATTTTGTTATGATAAAGGTCCATGCTCTGTTGTTGGCTTAGCTGAACAAACTCTAGCAAAATGGCTCTCTGTCTCTTCTACGAAAACAACAACAAACTATTGCTTTATGTTCATGATCGTGGTTTGTTCGATGTTAAATTTTATACTCCTCTGCCTCTCCATTTACTACACTTTCCCTGCCTACACAAAAACCTACTCCGACAGAATATTCAATATTCCCAGCATAACCACATACACATAACATACAGAGACGTTCTCACCATCATCATCACCGTCGTCCAATCCGTAACAATAATGAATATTATGATCATGCAAAGAGGTTTATTGCAACACCATGAACTATATTTGTACTTTATAAGATCCTTAGGTTTTTTATCACTCTTACCCCTACCTCTACACAAATGCGTGTAGGTAAATGTACGTAGGGGCATGCATAATCCATTACGTTACGTGTTTTTAAATGTAAATGGTAGCAGAGCCTCCTACGATGAAAGCTTTTTGATATACATATATTATAACTTGCTAATAGTTGTTGTGAATGTGGTTGGATAGATAGACTGTATTTTATAATGATACGAGCACAAGTTGGCCAACCTTTCCCTCGTGTGAGCACCAATGTATACTCTGATGTTTTACTAAAAAGAGTGAGGTCTTACAAGTAACATGTAACTTTTATTTGCCTTATTTGCTTGATGTTTTTCTGGTGGTGTGTATGCTGGCAAAAGCGAAACAGTCAAATGCTATATATAAATGCACGCACACACACACACACACACTCACTCACGATAGCTATGTGCGATGATGGCAATAATAATAAATACGTACGAATGAACAAAAAAGTAAAAACTGGGAGAGCCCTAGTAATCTGAAAAACGGAAGATTTTGGTAATACTGTGGTTTGGTGGTGCAAACATTACAAAGATATTTTAAGTACTGCGAAAAGTATTTCTTTGGCTTTTTATATTTTATTCGCGAAAGGCAATTTGAAGTGCTTCAATATCAGTGAGATGAGTAACTTGAAAGTGTAAGCAGTTACGGTGAACTTGTTTCCGTTGGTGCTGAAACAGGGAGCAATCAAAAACAAAACAAATTTTATTTAGCCGTCATCGCCTGTTGTAATATCATTTCCTCAAAAAACTCCGACGACAATCATCATTTTCCTACTAGTGTGTATTCCAAGTCTAATCTGCGAAAAGAAAGTGGCTGTGACGTGAAGAGTTAATTTAACAGGAGAAAGTATTGTCTGTGACGTTTATACAAAACCGTAAAGGAAATCTTGGACGGCATGATATACTGTTGCAACCACTAGTTGTAAGTTTGTTTTACTCTACCTTTTTCCACCAATTGAACGGTACTCGCATCATTAAGTTTCATTTTCGTTTTATAATGTCATAGTTGTAATAGTGTAGTATATGTGTTGTGCATTAAAAACGCTTTGTAGTTTTGTAGTCATGATTTGAAAATGCAACATGTTCGTCATCAAGCGCCGACGACGTAAAATGTAGTTGGTAGTTCGGTGTTAGATAAGCAGAGTAGTTTGGTTACTAGTTTTGCTGGAAGTGTTTGAAAGCATCGTCAACATTTAAGTTTATGATATATCTTAATTATTAGTGGATTTTACTTGTGCCGCAAAACTACAAAAAAATTGTACGTTGGTTCATACCATTTGTAGTAACAAACTATTGTCGCTTTTCAGTAGGTGGTTTTGATCGATCCAGCTGTATACCTAGGTACACTGGTGCAATGATAAGCTACAGCTACACTTTGTACGAAACATACCTATACATACTAGCGTACAATGTACAAATGGGCTTACATGGGAAAAGCTGAAGAAGAGAGAGAGAGAGAGAGATGAAATTAGTGTTTACAAATTAAAATTTGATGTAAAAAGATATACATTGGGTTTGTAGAAACACAAATCTACATTTTTACACTAATCCGACAGCTATGATATTGAAGTAATGATATGTGATATGTTGCATTAAAAAGGCACGAGCAGATAGATATACAATTTTTTATCTGTACGTTTGAGTACGTGCGCACTAAAGTAGCATACCTTTATATGGCTTGATTGTGATGTTCTGAAATCTCGTCCTTGTGACAAGCATGTTTTACGCAATTCCAACGTTGCGTTACTTGATTTCCTGGTTTTCCATTGGCATGAATGCTTTTTCCTCCGGTTTACCACGAGCTAATAATTGATGTCAATTTGTCAGTGCACGCCAAATTGTGGTTATAATTTTTATATCCTTATCATTATTATAAGCTAAATAAAGTCTAGCATCGATGTATGGGTTTCGGTACGATTTTACGTCGTCGCTTTCTGAGGTTAACATTGATTGGATAATATGAACTCTTCTACATGCGCACGCGTTTTAATAAATATCATCATAACTTAAAATATTTACATTGTTTATGTTAATACCACAAGGTCGTACTGTGTTACACACGTCCGAGTGATTAACATGCTTTTAAACACTTAAAAGTAAGTAGATTGATATGTTTTAGGGTTATGTACCTGCTCAGACGAAAGTTACTTATCAGAATAGCATATGCAGAATATAATAGACAGTTCTACTTCTACCTCACTATGTAACTAACATTTAATTTTAAACAACTCAATGAGTGGAGTTGGTAAAAGTTAAAATTTTGTAGACCTAAATCTAAATTTTCAAGAGTATTCTAAAACGCATGCAAAATGTGATTGTTTTGTGTTACAGGTTTTCTGCATTGTATAGGGCAATTCTAATGCTGTCTGGACTTGGTGAGTGGGCACCTTGTTACCGAATCCAGTACAATGAAAGTTTACCGGAAACCACGAAAGCCGTTACATATGATACACGTGAAAATCAATCCTTCTTGATTTGTACATAGCGCAGCTTTTAGAACGTCACCGGCAAGTCAAGTTGTCAACTGTTGGCTGTAACCGTAGACTGTAAAAAGCAAGAAAATCCAATTGCTAGAAAGTGTATAGGTGTAGTAAAATGAGCGGCCCAATTAACATTTAATGCCATTGAAAGCATGTGAAAACCGCAAAATTGTGTGTCTATTTATATCACACTATTTGCTGAATTCTCTACGTTGGATTTCCAACTTGAACATCGACGAAAATCTTTCTCGAGTGACGAAACTAATGAACCCAAAACAAATACGTATATAGTACAAACTACATTTATGCAAAGACGTCAGAACTTCAGAAGTATACCACCACCGTAAATAAATAATATTATGCTGCATCGTTTATTCATCACCAGCATGCTTCTTTTCTCTTCTGTGTTGACTCACAGGGAGATCAATTTTCGGATGTGAAAAAAAATAACTGACCTCGTAGGATTTTTCTATCTCGGAAGAGGTAAGCTCTTTTTGCCAAAACTTGGTATTTTTACACACAGTAGAATATTTTTACAAGAATATAAGGTAAAAAAAAGTATTGTTGCCTTCAACTGTGGTGGAAGGCAACGAAAGCCTCGAAAGGAGAAATCAGTGGGGTCCACCCATACGGTAAATAAATGTTGTATCTGTCAAAGAATGCGTGTTTCAGCTCTAATATATAGGTCGGTCGTCTCTAATATATGCCACAGTTGATATCTAATACATTTGTCATCCAACATTCATTCACCTTTAAACTATTAGTTATCATGTATCATACGTACATTACCATAGCTGACTTGGAGTCTGGGTCATCCTTTCTGTTGGCTCAGCTTTCTCCAAATAGAATATATGCTTTCACCATGATTATTAATATCCCCTTACCACACCATGTTTGCACGCTACCAGAGCAAAGATTTATTCGTGCAAATAAACCATCTGAAATTCACGTTAATGCGGAAAGTAATTTTTTTTATTTGTACTCCACCCATCATTGATGTTCTAGTATATTTTTCCAATAGATTGATCCAAATTTGCAGATATATAGAAACCAGAACGTAATAAAAACTCAGATAGCTTTCCACATGTACTAATCAACCGTGACATCATTATAGTGAGTGAGCAAGTTATAGTGTTATGTTATAGATATCGTTAAATTGGGGTGATATATGGCCTATACGACTATGTACATAGTAATTACCATTCTTTGCAAAATCAGAGAGATTTTGAGTTTTAGCTTTTACGATCCAAAGTCTTGAAAGCATTGATAGATGATAGATAAGGTTTTATGTCTCTAAGTCCGCAGTAAATGCCCATCGTGTCTTTGTTAGTTATTATTTTTACTTTCCCCAGACATCTACAAATTTCCTTTTTGATACGTCCATGCTGATCTATATATTTTAATAATAACTACAAAAACCAAAAAATGTGCTATTCGATTGAATGGAAAATGGCATGACCGAATTGTAGAATGATCAATAAATCCCCAACTGCTGGTCTTGCTCAACTGTATAAATGTACAGGTGCTGTTCTTAAAGAAGAACCTTGGTAGGCTGGTAGAACATTACATTACATTATGCCAACCTGCTGCTGCCACCATTACTAATTGAAAATCTTCTTCTAAAAATCAGACCAAATAAGGAAAACTACTGGCAATATATGTACAAGTATCAGAAAGTAAATCATTTAAAAAATGCCCTGCATTTTACGTGCGTCCCTGGCATTTTGTTTCTTTCATGTTCTGAAAAGTGTCAGCCTTGACTGTGTTTTTTAACGATAGGCTCGGTAAATTTAAAACAAATTGGGATACAAGTTTCTAGAGTGGAGGCAGCTGTCACGAAAAAGTTTCATTATATCTCTTTTTAAATTCCATGTTTATATACCACCGCGATGATCCTTGACGTCAAAAATAAAGACAAAATGCCCAAGTAAAATCGGTGTACCGATAGAAGACATAAAATAAAATGCCCTATTTTTTAATGCCGAAAGATAGAATGCCCTACGATAAAATGCCCTATTCAAATGTTGAAAATGCCCTATTTTTAATGCCCAATGATGGAATGCCCTATGATCCAACTCTGTCCTTGC